>CAOJCO010194554.1:0-19018 GCA_948330635.1 Euphorbia biselegans | reverse complement strand
AGCCTCGAGTCCCTATTTGGGTCTGCCTCTTAGCGGGGGGTACTAGGAAAGGATAATTCCACTCACTTGGGAACACTTCCTTTTAACATCTTTCATCGCTTTTGTTACTTACACTTTCAAAAATAAAAGTCTAAAGGCCCGCGTTCGCACGCGTTTATTTAATCTCCTGAAGACTTACTCTTTTTCCCTTAACTTTTTTTTATCACCGTTCTACTTACTTCCTTTATAAAACCAACTTCTTTCAAAACGAATTTCTTTTCACAACTTATTCAAAACTCTTTTTACTTTTTCTCAAAAAGTCGCTGCGCTCACATTTATATATTTGAATTTTTGAGATTTACAATTAGAGGTTTTATGATTTGATAAATCATTATCAAGGAATATTTTTTTTTCCTTGGTAGAGATATTAAGGTTTTATATTTGGTTTTATTAAGTTGATTTTTCATAAAAAGTTACAGTTTTTGTAGTGAAATTATGAAAAGTTGTTTTAAGCTGTTATTTGTATCGGTTGATATTCACTTACTGAGTTTCGTACTCACATTTTCAAATGTTTTAAAATGTTTTAGGAAGGAGCCTAGGTTTGGTTCAGGAGATTGTTCGGAGGTTGGTCGAGGCTGCGAAGACGTTGTCGATAGTTATTCTCCCGTATTTCTGATTTAAATTTTCGATTTGTATAAAAGTACTTAAAGGTTTTAAAGGAATTCTTATTGGATTGTTATTTTTTGTTTTTCTTTTATTGTTTTAAAGTGTTTGGATTTTGATTTTTAATTATCTTTTGTGAGATTCTACTTCAACGCAGTGAGTCGTTGAAGAGAAATCTCACTCGTGACAACCTACCCTATGTGTTTTGGGTTTATTAGGGTCAGGGTGTTACATTTCAGTTTTAGAGGCCCT
Organism: Euphorbia biselegans; assembly: GCA_948330635.1. NCBI lineage: Eukaryota > Viridiplantae > Streptophyta > Magnoliopsida > Malpighiales > Euphorbiaceae > Euphorbia > Euphorbia biselegans. The sequence continues at coordinate 18,124 of CAOJCO010194554.1, read as the reverse complement.
TCTATCCTTGGGTTTGGCTAAAGGAAGACCATTCTGGTTGCGTCCCCTAAGGTTAACTGAATTACAATAGCAACAGGCCTTGATGGATTTGGTTCGGTCTGTCTCATCGTCGGGATCAACAGACCGATTCTTATGGAACAATAAGCATTTCAAGCCTGCTTCTTTTTGCATGCTGCTATCAATGAGACAAATGTCGGCCACAATCGATCATCGTTGGACTGTCTACGGGAAGTTCAAAGTTCAACCAAAAATTAAATTCTTCTTTTAGCTTGTTCATCATAGGAGGCTGCAGACTCGAGATTTGTTAGCTTCGAGGAACATAATTTCGGAGTCTAAATATTTTTGTTTATCTTGTGATCAAGCTAAGACTCAGGAACACATTCTACTACATTGCAATAATTCACAGAGTATTTGGCATCAGCTCATACAGAAGTGCGGCTTTGAATTTTTCATACCTCTATATGCCCATGATTTTCTTCTCCAGTGGCAAGGTCTCTTCCAATGCTCCAAACAAAGATCACCGTTCACTTCGTTGTGGCTTTTCCTTTGTTGGGAAATTTGGAAGAGATGAAACCATCTTATCTTCAACCCGGTATCAAATATAGAGGATTTGTTTTTTAAATGTGTTCATCAGGTTGTGTTTTTTTTTGAATTGTAAACACATACACGATCGTATCACAATCTCTGATGTAATCTTTATATAAGTAACTTTTTCCTTTGACCTCCTCTCGAGGACCTTATTTATTTTAATCATATCTGGGGTTCTGAGGTCTGTAGGCTGGGTAGGGGTGTCGACCTACTCGAGATGCCTACCTTTCCTGCTGCCTCTTTGCCTGTATTTTCTTGAAAAAAGAAACATGTAAAACTACTACCCAACTAATACATTTATATAAAATAGATACATTTTTATGCAAAGTGTTTAATTTTTATCATATTTAAATACTTTTTATTAAATTTCTCCAAATTGAAATTTTTTATGTAAAGTGGTAATGTCATAAAAATTGAGTATCAATTTTCCTAAATTTGGTCTTAAATTCAATGAATTTTGTAAAATTTTAAGACTTTATATAAAACTTACATTTTCAGTCTATTTTAGCAATATACAAATATATTTATTTTTTTCAGAGAACTATTCTCTAACTAATATATTTTTGTGCATTTTTTAATATTCAACAGATTTTATTCAATTATCGTGAAATTGATAGTTTTGTATGTAGTGATATTGTTACGGAAAAACATAAATTTCACAAATTCAGAAAAACTTGAAGACACCACAAGAAACTGGCATTTTTTATAAATATGTGAATCTTTTTATTTTTTTTTTCGATGTCTTCAACCTAACAAATATTTTTATTTAAACTTTTTGTAATATTTCAGTATTTTCACTCACTTTTCGCGTAATTGAGTATTTTTATGTAAAATGATAGGTATCACTATTTGTAATTTCGATATTAAATTTCAAAAATTCCTTAAAATTTAAAGACTTTACGTAAAATTTAATTTTTTAAAAATCTGAAATTTTTTACAAAACACTACTTTGTAACTAATTGATTTATGAGTTTTTTTTTTTGTTATATTTTATTAGTTCTTTTTTTATCACTTTCTATAAAATTAATGTTTTCTAGGTATAGTCATAATGTTACAAAAAAATCAAGTATAATTTTTTGTAAATTTATTTTTTTAGTTTTTTCTATAATATGAAAAAAAAATAATTTTCCAGAAAACTACTTAACAAATAAATGTTTTATGGAAAAACAGCTCCCCAGCTATTATATTTTTGTAATTACAAAAAACTACGTGTAGATGAACATATTTATGTGAAATTATAATTTGTTTATGCAGTTTTTACTTCTTTTTTTTTTTGGGAAATTGAAGTTTTATAAGTATAGTAACAATATTACGTAAATTGAGTATCACATTACATAAATTTAGCCTCAAAATTCATATTTTTTGTAAAATTGGAAGACTTTATTTTTTTTAAAGAAATACAGGCAAAGAGATTGCCGCAAAGTAGGACGTCCCGACTAGGTCAGCACTCCATCCTAACCAACGAACCCTAGAGCCCGAGATAATATTATTAAATAAGAGTAAAAAGAACAACTATAGACCTCAAGCGGAGATCCGAAAAACAAAGTCAGAAACTAACAATTACGTCTGAAACAGAAATACGGTCATGGGAAAATTTACAATTCCAAAGAAAGATAACATGGTTCACAAATTTATAGAAAAGGTCTACCGAATGATGTTGAGCTTCCGGGTCCATGCTAAAAGCAATTTTATTCCGTCTCTTCCATAGTTCCCAACATGAAAACAACTATAAGGAAGTGAAAATAGACTTCAATTTGTTGTTATGAAAGGTACCTCTCCATTGGATTAAAAACACAAGGACTTAATAGGGCAGCACAAAGCAGCAGCCGATAGAATTGAACAATTGATGCCAAACTCTCTTCACAAAATTGCAACGAATTAACACATGTTCTTGAGATTCTATGATGCCACAATTGAAGCAAGCTGTATCCATATTCGAAATGATTCTCCTACGAGTCAACATTTCCTTTGTTGGCAAGCTGCGATGACAATCCATCTAGAAGAAAAATTGGACCTTCAGCTGCACTATTGAACTCTAGCAGACAGACTATCGTACATCCCTCCTACCCCTCACAAAACGGGTAGCCATTAACTGACAGAAAGCAGACGGTCTGAACTCCGCCCCTTTCCACTGCCACCGATCAGCAGACGCAGTTGGAGGAACGGCCGCTTGCACCGCTCTAAGAGGCTTTGTATCTGCTGTTGCTAAGACAAACGGAGGTATCGAAACCAATCAGGACGGCCCAAGAATGTACCCAAACCATGAATTGCATCATAGGCTAAGACATCCGGATTAAAAGTAAGATTAAAAAAGTAAGGGAATTGATATTCTAGCACCGAACCATTTAACCAAATATCACACCAAAAACGAATGGAGTTGCCCATATTGAACACTGCGTCAATTTAGAGGAAAAGCACTCCCAAATTACAGTATCCAAAAAACAACACTTTAAATTACCTTTCCAAATTGGCGAGAGAGATTGTCTATCTGAGAAGTTCCAATTCTTAAAGTCTGAATTTTTGACACAAACTGATAGCCATAAAGAATCCCCATTGGAGATACGAAGCTTCCATAACCACTTAAGCAAAAGGCTGGCATTTTTTAATTTAAAAGGCACCAGATTCAAACTTCCTACCTCCCAAGGTTGACAGACCAAATGCCAATTGACTTTACTAATGCCCCTTTCAGTTGCTGAACCTTTCCACAGGAAGTTATGCATATATTGTTCTATTTTATCCGAAATCACATTTGGCATACGAATAAAGATAAAAGATATATAGCCTCGATTTTCTGTAATAGGGGGTTCCATTCCACTTTCGATAAACCTTTGTACGACAAAGGAACACCAACATAAGTGATGGGTTGGTAATCCACCTTACAGTTAAGAATACCAGCACACCTTCGAGTGAAGTCATCCTAAACATTCATTCGGATTAAACTACTTTTATCAAAGTTGATTCGCAGCCCAGAGATAGCTTCAAAGCACCGGAGAAGCTAACCCATATTAATTACATTAGTGACTGAAGCTGGAAGAAAACACAAAGTGTCATCCACAAACTGCAAGAGTGATACATCATTACCATCGTCAAATGGAGAAAATCTAGAAACAATATATTCAATAATCGCCCTCGAAATCAGACATTTAAGACCCTCTGCAGCAATAGCAAAGAGGAACGGAGAAAGGGGATCTCCTTACTTCACTCCCCTATACAAATAAATAGGCTTTGTTGGCGAGCCATTAAACAAAATTGACGTTGAAGAATCTTTGTGGCAGCCAGTCATCCAACGATTCCAAAGATGAGAGAAACCTATAGCTACAGAAACCGTATGCAAATAATTCCATGAAACACAATCAAATGATTTCCTAAAGTCAAGGTTTAAAAGTAGCCCCTGTTTCTTAGTTGTATGAAGATGGTGAACAATTTCACTGGCGATGAAAGAACATTCATGAATGTTACGTCCTGGAACGAACCCAAATTGACAAGATGAGATAATCGAAGGGAGAGCGTGCTTTAGGCGATCTGCCAGAAGTTTAGAGAGAATCTTATAAACACCATGAATGAGGGAGATAGGCATGTAATTACCAAGATCAGACTTTCCTGCTACTTTCAGAATCAAAACTATGAAAGAAGTTTTCAAATCAACTAGTAAAACTCCCGAAGAGTGAAATTCGGTAAAGACTTTTATAAAATCCCCTTTTAAAGTAGGCCATACCCTTTTATAAAAGAAGGCATTAAAACCATCAGGTCCCGACGATTTGTTTCCCCCACATGACTGCAAAGCATTCCAAACTTTATCTTCTGTAAAATCGACCATTAATCTGCGATTCTCCTTAACTGTTAATTTCTTGAATTGAAGAGCATTGAGGTTGCAAGGAGCTATTTTCTTTTTATTGAATAAACCATTATAAAAGCTTCTTAGTTTGCTTAGGATAATGGACTGATCATTTATGATAGATTCCCCTTCTTCCAACAGCAGAATCGAATTGTTTCTATATCTTGAAGAAGCAACCTCAGTGGTAGAAAGATGTGTTCTCGTCTCCAAGCAGGGACCATTTTACTTGAGATTGCTTATGCCTAATGGACTCCAGTTGCTTTCGATTTTAGAGCAGCTCCTCAGATACTGAATTAATGACTGAATGTTGTAACTCTATAATCATCCTTAGCATAGAATTAGAAGTGAGTGCGATCAATTGAGCTTCAAGATTTTCAATCGCAGATGCAGGCTGTTGGAAAAATCTTTGGACCAGACCCAAATTTACGAGCGTAATAGTTTAAGCTTCATACCTAGACCAACATTATCACAAAGAGCATCCCATGTGTCACGGATCATCGATGAGAACTCTTCATTGTCCCACCAATAATTTAGCAAATGAAACGGCTTAACTCTGTTAATAGCTCCCTCTTTTAAAAAGAGTAAGGGAAAATGATCTGACAAATATCTATCCAAAGTCTGAATATTTTGTGTTGGCCATCGATCCAGCACACTTATCGAAACTATAACTCTATCAATCCGTGAGAAAGAAGAAGCATTATGCCATGTGAATTGCCTGCCATGCAAGGGTAAATCATGAAGTTTCCCAACATTGACAAAGTCCAAAATTGTGTTATAGCCTCACAGTTTGAAACACCGGATCTTTTTGGGTCCTATAAAACTTCATTAAAATAGCCGTAAATAATTAAATCACATTGGTCAGCCATAACAGGCTGTAAAGAATCCTAAAGAATTTCCCGATCCTTCCAAACATTGGGCGTATAAACACACAGCACCGACACTTTAAAATCTGAACCAAAACAACGGGTCAACAGCCAATAGAAAGAGGAATAAAGCAATGAACAGTGCAATAAAGTAACATTCCAAGAAAAGATAATTCCTTCGGACGACCCATTAGAAGGGATATTAAAGAAATCAAAGTCATAGTGTCCCTAGAAGGCCCTAAGAGTTATAACATTCACCTCCGCACATTTCATTTCCACAAACACAAAAAACATTAAATCATATTTTGAAACCAGAGACTACACATACCGTTGCTTAGCAGAGTTTAAAACTCCTCCTCGATAATTCCAACATATAAAATTCATAGACATGATGAAAGAACACCTTGATAATAAAGTAGAACTAGCAGTAGGTTAAGAGATCACCTCCTACAGTCCTTGCATAACCTCATTTTTATATACCTCAAGATAGAGACCAACATTTTTCCCAATCAACCAAGAAGCTTCAGATTCAGAAATATGTTCAGACTATGTTGATTCAAGTGGGAACTCATTCTGGTGCCCGATATCAATGCTACGGTTAACTGAGCTCCCGATACTAACACTGTGCCCCATAATCTTCGAAAGAATAAGCCTTCCTTTCCTTTTAGATCTGTTGTGCAATGGAAATTTAGTTTCAACTCGATAATTTATCGGAGCCAAATCACTACGTTCAAGAGTGGTAATATTGGTGTTCAATTGCACAATAGGAGCCAATGTAATCTTATCGCCAGCAGGTACATTCACATCTGCATCCGTCAGAGAAACATCTTGCTCAATAGGAATCAACAAATACTGATCCCCTGCAGGTACGTTCTCATCTGCTATAGTTGGGGAAACTTCATTTAACGAAACACTCCTCATCAGCCCAGCCACAGACGAAGCAGCAAAAGAGTGGGAAGTTATGGATGCTGATAAAGAAGACTGCCTCTGATAAGGACAGGAACAATGAGAAACTTGTCAGAATGATATAATAATCTGCAACTGAGTATTACCTACGGTAACCTCGACAGTCTGATCCCACAGATTCAGCAGAACTAACACAAGATATGATATGACATTGAGTCTCAACGGCTGATCAAAGTCAAAATCAATACTCACCATGAAGCCAAACTTATTAGCCAGGAAGGATACAAAGTTCCTATTAATGAGACCAAGGGGAATTCCTGAAAAATCAAGCCAACGAAGACCAGTGGAAGGAACATAATTACTCTAGAAACTTTCAGCCTTATCAATAATATCTTTCAAGGAATACCAATCTTCTTCCAAAAAACTTTGTAATGCGTCTGAAGAGCAAAAACCAATTAGGATTGAAGAATCCCCCAGGGGTGCAACAAACTTGAAAGAGAATCCACGGTTAATGAGTAAGGAATGGAATGAAGGAATAATTGCAGTATCATGGATCGAGACAATACAGGCTGAACTCGACCATACAGGATGCATATGTTCCATATCATACTTGAATTTCATAGGTATATTCGATCGAGTAACCTCGGTATAGGATCGGTTGTCTCTTTTAGCAGGTCTAAATAAAAGAGAAGTGGTTGGCCGTTTGATAGGGCCATTATCGATTGTGTTTTTCTTGGTTGTATGAACAAGAAAGCGAGCAGGGTACACACTTAGTTTGGAGGTGCCAATTATAATCATTCGGATACGATAGATGGTATAGAACAAACTGTGGTCACCCGTCGGATGAATGAATCTAAAGTGACGATTGCTAACATTGAGCTTATTTGCTATTGATATGATCCCCGAACCCTATATTTGGAAAACACCCTGGAAAGATGAGTAACATTCCACCCCATCGAAAAACCTTCAAAGTAAACAGCACGGACAGGAGGCTGAACGTTAGCGTTGATTGGCTAAGAGGGGCATTAAGTACCAGGCTGGGAAGGGCCGTAACTAGCCGCTGCAGCCCTTGTGAGATGGTGAACGGCGGCTGAAGGATGAGTGGCGATGGCTGAAGGATGATGGGCAGCAGAAGGATGACGAGTGGTGGCTGTAGGGTTTTGCATAGCTAGGGTATACAAATCTTAAATTTTGAGATATATCCGAAAACTTTTAATTTTCCACGGAAAAGAACTCCCTGGATATTATATTTCTGTAATTACAGAAAACTATGTTCTGATGAATATATTTATGTGAAATTTTCATGCATTTCGGTAGTTTTCACTTATTTGTTTGCGAAATAGAAGTTTTGTAAGTGTGGTAATAATATAATGTAAATTGAGTATAACGTTACATAAATTTAGTCTCAAAATTCATTATTTTTATAGAATTTGAAGACTTTACGTAAACTTTAAATTTTCAGATATATCTGAAAATTTTTAATTTTTTACGGAAAATAATTCCTTAGATATTATATTTTTATATTACGGAAAACTATGTGCTGATGAATATATTTATGTGCAGTTTTCATGTATTTCAGTAATTTTCACTTATTTTTTGGGAAATTAAAGTTTTATAAGTATATTAAAAATATTACGTAAATTGAGTATACCTTTACATAAATTTAATCTCAAAATTCATAATTTTTGTAAAATTTGAAAACTTTACATAAATCTTAAATTTTCAGATATATTCAAAAAAAATTAATTTTTTATGGAGAACCATATGCTCATGAATATATTAATGTGAAATTTTCATGTATTTCATTAGTTTTCACTTTTTTATTAGAAAATTGAAGTTTTATAAGTGTGGTAATAGTATTATAAAAATTGAGTATCACGTTATATAAATTTATTCTCGAAATCTATAATTTTTGCAAAATTGGAAGATTTTGTACAGATCTTAAATTTTTAGATATATCTGAACATTTTTAATTTTTTACAGAAAATAATTTTCTGAATATTATATTTTCATAATTACAAAAAACCATGTACTGATGAATATATTTATGTAAAATTTTCATATATTTCAATAGTTTTCACTTAATTTTTGCGAAATAAAAGTTCCGTAAGTGTGGTAATAATATTTCGTAAATTGAGTATAACGTTACATAAATTTAGTCTCAAAATTTATAATTTTTTTAAAATTTAAGATTATTTGAAGACTTTACGTAAGTCTTAAATTTTTAGATATATCTGAACATTTTTTATTTTTTATGAAAAATAACTCTCTAGATATTATATTTTCATAATATGGAAAACTATATGCTGATGAATATATTTTGTGATATTTTCATATATTTCAGTAGTTTTCACTTATTTTTTGTGAAATAGAAGTTTTGTAAGTGTGGTAATAATATTACGTAAATTGAGTATAATATGCATAAATTTAGCCTTGAAATTCATAATCTTTGTAAAATTGGAAGACATGACGTAAATCTTAAATTTTCAACTATATCTGAAAATTTTTTATTTTTTACAAAAATAACTTCCCAGATATTATATTTTCCTAACTACAGAAAACTAAGTACTGATGAATATATTTATGTGATTTTTTCATGTATTTCAGTAGTTTTCACTTATTTTTTGGAAAATCGAAGTTTTAAAAGTGTGGTAATAATATTACGTAAATTGAGTATCATGTTACATAAATATTATTGGTTTTTGGTACGCCTATAACAATTAGGATTGGATTGGGACCAAAATGTAATAACTTAAAAGTTACAGGGACCAAATGAGATATTTAGCCTAAATGGAAGTTATAGGATTCTTCTATAAATAGAAGATCCCGTTTCAGTAAAGTGAGAGGAAGCGGGAAGGAGAGTAGAACCTGTTTGCGAGATGTTCGCCATAAGTTGGCAAATTTGCTAGTGAGCGATTCTATGACACCTTCTCGATGGAGAATCAACCATATGTTTGACAGTTCGTTAGTTTTTCATTTGTTTGACAGTGGTTCAGAACTTTGTGTTTGGGTATCCATTTTTCTCTTCACCGTATATCTCTCCAGTTTCTTTCCGTAAGAAATCGATTCCGTATCGAGATCTCTCCGGAATAGTATCTCTATTCGTTCGTCGGAAGAACCTGCAAATTTACGTTCGTACTCCATATTCCCTTGAATACATGTAGGAAAGGTAACCAGGACGATTCGAAGCCACACTCATACAGATCTGGGAGAATTAGATAGCAAGAGTTTAGAATCAAGAAGTTTTTACAGTACTAACAAAACCCGTAAGTTGCTTATTTGTTATACTTTCTTATTATGGTATATGTTGTGTTACATGTTTACTGTCTAGTGTTTGTGCATATTGTGTATGTACTGTTGCTCTCCCCGACTTTCATTGGTATCAGAGTGGAAAGGTTGAGAAATTGATGTGTATGATTCTCTAGCCTGGTAAATCCATAAACGGAATACATTTCTATTGTTTTTTATTTGATTCGTTTGTCGTTTCACATAAAAAACATACCGTAAATTCATTCAATAGTGTAAAACATGATTTTAGAGTTTGAATTTTGAAAATATAACCACTCTACTGAAATCAGCAAGAAAAATTGCATAGGGGTCTAAAATTTCACGGTCATCAAAGTTCGAGAAGCCGATGGGTGAACCACACTCTCCTCCATGATAGTGGTTCTCCGATGAGCAGTTGAGATAATAGTGGTACATGTGGTGAATTGTGATTGGGTCTCTGAAAACTGCCATACACATGGCACTATCTTATTGGAAGGTCAAAAACGGTTGAATTTTTATCGGCCAATCAAGAGTCAACATGTGTCAGAGTCAACTACTTTAGTAACGGTCAAACCAATCATGTGACGAAATGTATCATGTAGGGCTATCAAAATGTGTCACGATATGATAACACGACCCATATAACACGGGATTTAAAAGGGTTAGGGTTGAGCCTTTAAGGGTTAGGGTCATAAATGGATCGACACGATGAACACGTTTAATAAATGGGTTGGGTCAAGAGTTGACTCATGAACTCATAACCCAACCCGTTTAAATAAAATATTTATTAATATAAATAAAAAATTTTAATTACTTACCCCACTACCCTAAGCCTAATAATCCCTCTCTACCTTCCGTACCTCTCCCTCTCTATCTTTGTAGTGTCGTCCGCTGCTCATCTTCTGTCTACTACCACCCTCATAGCTGCAGTGCCATCCTGGACTCCTCCTCTTGTAAATTGATTGTGAATGATTCTTTGAAACTTTTGGTGTCTCATCAGAGTGTTTAGGTTCTTTCTTTCATAGGTTTTGCCTTCATATCGTTTGTTCACTAAGAGTTTTTGTCTCAGAATATTTTATCGAAGCAACTTTATATTGCCTAAGGTATTGTTTATGTTGAAACATAAATCCCATTTATCTTTTCCCTAGCATTGTTTGCTTCATCCATTGCCTCAACATATTGATGTTCTGGTTTAGAGGTGTCATATTATTTGCTGCAGTTGATATGATATTATTTGCTTACTTCATTGCATCTAACATTGTGTTAACCATTATTTTGGATATATGAAACAATTCATTTGAACATCCATAATCAACTTATTTGAATTTTACCTTGAAAGGGAAGTGAGGGAAATAGATTTTGGAAAATCGTGTATTTTTCTGTTTGTAGTTGTGCAAGAAGAGAGGGAAATAGATTTTGGAAAACTTGAAAGGGACCTGATTGAGCTTCATTTGGAGGAAAAAAAGGAAAATGAAGATACTTATTCTATAACAAAATATGACAATTGATTATTTGAATTTTACCTTTTTTAATTTAAAGTTTGAATAGAATTGAATTTACTTTTTTATATGGATTTAATTGAAAATTTTACATTATAAAATTTTTGAATTTATTTTTAATTTTATTAAACAGATAATAGTGTCAATACGAGACCCAATACGAATTTTTATAGGTCGACACGACACGACTCGTTTATTTAATGGGTTAGATTAGGGTTGACCCTTATAGTGTCATCAGAGTTGGTCGACACGACACGTTTATGACCCATCAACTCGTTTTGATAACCCTAGTGTCATGTAACCACGCACTAACCCTTAACCACCCACTAACCATTAGTGGTTACCATGATCTAGACATATGGTCCAATCTGTTTACGCCACATATCAACCATAACCACTCACCCAATAAAGTGGCGATACATGTCATGATGGTTTACTTTTTATACGTGGACCAATAAATTGACAACATATTGCGGTGTCAGTTTTCCATAGAGAATGTTTAAGCTGTAATCCATTCTCTGCTAAATGGATCGACTCAAGTTTTGAGCCTAAAATCCAAGTAGAAGAATAAAAAATTCTCTATAGAGAAGGCAGAGCGAATGGTGGGAAGTATTCCATTTAAAAAGAAGGGAAAAAGAATTTTAATGTTTCTCTAATTTAGTAGAAATGTTATAATTACATGCAGAAAAGACATTTGCAAAAGATTGCAAAGCTCCTAAGATATGTGTTATCAAATTGTATAATCATTATACATATGTTTCAAGTTCTATTTTTGAAAATGAACTTGATTTCAGTATCTGCTCTCATGAATTTAGTATTCATGTTATCTTTTGAAATGAATATTTTTTTTCTTTTCTGGTCTCTTTAAGGATAATATCTACTTTGGTGTAGATTCCTGATAAATGATTTTATTGTACTGGATTTTAGATCCAGATTATTTTTGTAATAATAGTTTTTCCTTCTAAGTTAACTCTTGTATAGATAATGTTAATTTTTCAATATTGTGACATATGAGAATTTGTCACATAAGCCTACATTTTTTTAGTACGATTGGCTAATGATGACACGTGGCAAGTGTCAGTTTTTCACTTCCCACATCAGTGTTGCCACATATGCAGTCTATGGAACTACTTAAAAGGAAAAACCATAAGCAAAATTATTGGTAAAGCCACAAGGGCTGACTAACCATTAAGATTGATTCATTTTGATATCTGTGATCCAATGAATGTTGAGGATAAGGCATGGTGCTTATTTCATCACTTTTATAGACAATTACTCGAGGTATTGATTTGTCTATTTGGTTACTCATAAATCGAAAGCATTAGAATGTTTTAAATGATTTATGGTTCTAATTGAAATTCAATTGGATGTGACTATCAAAGCTTTAAGAATCAATCGAGGAAGATAGTATCTCTCGAGAGAATTTAAAGCATATGTGATGAAAAAGGTATTGAACATTAGCTGTCCATACTTAGAACTCCAAAACAGAATGGAGTAACGGAAAGAAGAAACTGAACCTTCTTAGAGATGGTAAGGTGTATGATGGCTAAAGTTAATTAGCTTATCTTCTTTGTGGGGAGATGCAATGTTGACTGCCACATACGTACTCAATAGAGTATCTTCTAAGTCCATTGAAACCACACCTTATGTATTGTAGATGAGCCAGAAGACTATTTTTGAACCATTTTATGACCATGGGGATATGCTACCTATGTTCCTGATACTTCTAGCAAGCATAGCGAGCTAGGCCTTAGAAGTAAGAAAGGTATCTTTAGCAGATATCCTTATCTCTCTAAAGATATATTCTAGTGGGAGTCTGTGAAAATAGTCAAATAACAGAATTTGAATCACGGGATGTCACATTCTTAGAGAATGAATTTCCTAAGCTATGAGAAGTGGAAAAAGATTTTCTATTCTTTAAAGCTCAAGAGTCTAAAACTTCAAGATCACTCAATCTGAGTGGGAGGAATGAAGTTAAAGATATAAGGTAAAGTGAAGAGAATGTCGTTGTTCAAATAAGCGGATTTGAGTAATCCTGATTTTAGTAATCATGAGCGAATTTGAGTAATCCTGATTTTAGTAATCGTGACCTTAACTTGAGTGGTCTTGATTTGAGTAAGAGTCATATTCAAAAATTTATCTTTGAATATGGACATTAATCCCAATGTGAGTGATCCTAATCTTAATGAAAGTTGTTTATCAAGAGATAGAAACTCCTAAACGGTCTAAGAGAGGAAACGTTTTACGTTTGCCATCATTTGATTGATAGCAAAGTTCTCTCAGTCATTGCACAAATCAAAGATGTTCCTTCTAACATGAAAAGTTGTTAATTTTCTCCAGCAAAGGAAGAATGAATCATATCTATGGAAAGTGAAATGGAGTCTATAAAGTTCAACAAAGTTTGAGCACTTGTTAATCTTTCCAAAGGCTATAAATCCATAGGGAATAAGTGGATACACATTGTTAAACGATCAGCAGATGGTGTGAGTGCAGCAACTTTTTTAAAAAATATGTCTCTTTTTGAAAATTGAATTTTAAAAAGATAAGTCTTGTTCTCTTATAAGAAATGAAATGATTTTGAAAAATATTTCCTAAGCGAGTGAAATAATTCTTTCCTAGTACCTTTTTCCTTAGAAGCGACCTCAAGGCTTTCGGAGGAAGAACATTCCAAAAAAAATGCTCATATGAACGCGTGCTTAGGAATTTTGATTTTGAAAATTGAAGTTAAAATGTCAAAAGAAAATGATTTTAAAGAAGAAATTCTAACTCGAATTTCTAGAAAACGATATTGGAGTCACCAGCCGGTTCCAAGCTCTACTGAGAATTTATCACGGTATTTTTTGGATCCTAAGCTCGAACGCAAAATCGTGATCAAGAGATCGGGTTCGGACAAGGCATTTACTCATGCTCTTTCAAAAGACTTCTAGGAAATCGACAACATTTTTAAACAAGTGTTTTTATTTGCAAAAAAGCCTAAATTTATTTTAGTTTGATGTTTAGGTGAGAACGCATGAAAAAACAGTAAATAAATTGCGAAAAACAAACACACATTTACAACCCTTCAATCAGACTACCTTAGGGGTACATTTGTAAAAAAATTAGAGATCGGGGTACATCCACGCATACAAAAACATTCATAATTGCTTGAAAATTAAACGCTTAGCATGTCAACATGCTTGAAATGGACATTTGAAGAACAGGGAAGTAAGATAGCTCGTGATCATGTAAATAGAGGGACGCTTGATCCAACGCGATTTATTGGATCGAGCATTTTTGGATCGGAGGATGGTCTCGCGGTGGCCCAAAAAACATTTTAACAAATTTTACGATTGGGTTGTGGTGATGTTTATTTGAAATCATTTAGCTCGTATTTTAATCTTTTGAAGACATGCTTTATTATCTGAGACAATTATTCGGGAATAAATTCCCTTCGTTGGACTGATTTAGCAGTCCTAAGCCGACATTTATCGGGTCTCCAAAACAATTGTATATTTGCGGGAAATTAAGTTAAGTTGTAGATACAGAATATTTACACATTTAAACATGAATACACCTATGAAGAATAATTTAGAAAGCATACCTGTGCGCAACATCCTCTGAATTAAGGAGTTCAACAGGCGATAAAATAATGTAAGATTTGGGGACCACATCAAATATCGCACTCAAATGTAATATCATGTCAGAAATTATAAGCAACAGAACATAACTCGCCATTTCAACAAAAACTTGAATCATGACTAAATCAAAATAATAACAGAACCTTCCTAACAAATTAATATCAAACGAGCTTCAACAGATGTAATTATCCATTATAAAGTGCAGTATAACACCCAATCGCATTGGATACAAAAGACAGCATACATATTATTGTGAAAATTGAATCTAAGTCTGAACAATCCAAGCAAGGATGCAAATAAGAGCTACATGGCAAAAAGGGGGTCAATGTTTAACAAAACCTTAAAAAAATATTAGACAACAAATCAATCTAGACACTTTAACTTCAGTAAACGTATAATAATGACATACTGGCATTGATGAACCAAAAAATAAATAAAATGACAACATAAAGACAGAATCACCGTTTACAATACACAAATTCTAAATAAATATCTTTTGAACATGCTAAACAGAGGACATATAGACAGTGTACAGGTTCAATGACATAATATGAAGCAAAACACCATACACAATTGAATATAAGATCGACTCATGTGACAAAGGATGAACAACATATCGGTAAGAATTTGAATTTCTTTGCAAAAGGAATCAGTAAACTGAACATCATGGCTAATGACTAGGTATACAAGTAATGACAGTAAACGTGCTTCAATAAGTGTTTACAGAGACTGAACTAATCAACAAATAAATGGCGATAAACAAAGAACTTCATAACAGTAGAACTTATGAGAGGAATAAGTCAGTTCAGTAATGGTTTCAAAAGAGATAGATTACGGATTCAACGAGACAATTCCCAGTAGCAAGATGGATCTATACGAATAATAGATTAACAAAGAATGCAATCAAGATCGATATGAACTGCTCTAATTATATTCAACCTCAAACAGAATCGGCGATGATGAAATTAATATAGCAATACTAATCAGCAATTAACACATTTCAGCATACGAAATCATTTTGGCAGCAAACTAAATCACTAAAAATAGAACCTAATTCCAGCATCATGAATTCTAGCAGTTAGACATACTCACCATAATATTAATTGAAATTGAAAATCAACCAACAGGTGAAATTATCATACCATTCATCAGACAAAAATCAAGGAAAAGAATAAGAAAATTTTTATTTTGGGTCTTAGTTTTACCTAGATGCAGCTTTCTTCGGTGGAATTGAAAAGCTCCAGAAAATAGATCTGTTGATTCGATTCAAATTAATTCAACAAACACATTTTACAGAAATTCATCTTTTAGAAATCAATCAAGTTATTCCAATCGGGTGTAATCGATCAAAAACTAAATTCCAAATTGACTGAATATGGATTAAAAGAGAAAGAAAGAGAGTGTATAGGCCAATCGCTAAAATCTCCCTTCGATTTGCAATCCCAAATTCAGCTGCGGTCTCACTGTCGGTCTCTTTTCTGTCAAAATTCTCTTTACCCTTCCAACCCCCCTTTCTTATATCGATCTTCTTTTTCTTTTCAATGGCAGACCCCTCTCCCCTATAGAAAGAATTTTTTGCATTTAATTCCCCCTGATTTGGGAAAGAAATTTGTCATAAAAAGGAAGGAAATTAGGACAAGATTTGGAAAAAAATCAATTTGCCCAGAAATAAGAAAAGAAAGAGATCGAGGATCACTAACTGGATGCCTTCGTCTGCGTCTCAAGTACTGTTGTTTCCTTTCTTTATTTTATTACTTTCTCTTTTTAGGTATATGTATATAAGAGTGTCATTATAGAAAGAGAATTAACCGCAGCCTAGCGGTAAACGCCTCACCATCCCCTCTAGCCACCTGCATTCGAACCCTGACTTTGACAATTTTTTGAAAAGAAATTAGTGCCAAAATGATGTCGTTTGGCATGTCTGTATTTTGATAAAAATGCTTCCGTGGAGGTTCGAACGTAGGGCTTTAGGTGGAGAAGAGGGACGCTGGCCACTAAGCTATCCATGCCTTTGGTCTTATATGCGCATATATATATATATATACACATTTCCTCTTTTCACCTCTATTTCTTCCTTAGCCTGATTTTGACTGACTGAAATCCTATTTTTAAATCCGTTTTGACCCAAATAAAAAACATTTTGAATTTGAATTCTGAAATTTAACCTGACCAAAGCTATTGTTTTAACTTGACCCAGGTAAAGTGAAAAAATTGTTTCAACTCGAATTTTGAAAATTTTTGTACGAATCATTTATTTCTGGAGCTTCTCAATAGAATTATCCGAAACAACATATATACATACAAACAGGTCAGTGAATGTTAGTTCAGCATAGACCCAGAAAAAATCCCATGCTCACAGTTACCCATCGTGTAAGGAAATTTTATTGTAGATAGAATTTTTGAACACGAAGTGAGCCTGAGGGATACATACCTGAAAAGATGAGCCGTGGAGGCTTGATTTACTGGGGAGTATCTTTGAAATGTTAAATCTCACTTTGGCATGGGTTGCCTTAGTCTTTGGAGCAGCTCTGACATGGACTGCTTTGAATCCAAAGGAGCTCATCTATCCTGAACCATTTGAATTCAGCGGCCTTGCAATAGTGAGGCCTTCCAGGAGTGTAGCGGTTTGTTGAAACATAAGAGTTAGTAAAAGACGTGCTTCTAGACTCATCTTTGAAGTTAGTATGAGTGTAGCGATGCGGTATAATGCGATGCATATGAAGATGTCATAAAGGACTGATGTTTTTATCACTTGATCGATAATTTTGTAAACAAAATTTTTTACCCCTTCGATCGATGATAAAAATGACATGTGTGACACTTGAGGTGCATGTGCGTATAATGATGAAGAGAATGTCACTTAGGACTCACAATCTCTTTAAAGTCATCGAGAATGCCAATAAGGAATCACAGTCTCGGGAAGAGAGAAAAGAATGCTGATATAGACTCACAGTCTCAGGGAAAAGGAGAGAATGCCAATACAGGCTCACATCTCTTCAAAAAGTGTCATCAAGAATGCCATTTCAGACTCACAGTCTCAGAGAAAAGGAGAGAATGCCAATACGGGCTCACATCTCTCAAAAAAGTGTAATCGAGAATGCCGTTTCAAACTCACAGTCTCGGAGAAAATGAGAGAATGCCAATACAGGCCCACATCTCTTGAAGAAGTGTCATCGAGAATGCCATTTTGGAATCACAGTCTTAGGGAAAAGGAGAGAATGCCAATACGAGCTCACATCTCTTGAAAAAAGTGTCATCGAGAATGCCATTTCAGACTCACAGTCTCGGGAAAAAGGAGAGAATGCCAATACGGGCTCACATCTCTTGAAAAAGTGTCATCGAGAATGCCATTTTGGACTCACATTCTCCGAAAAAAAGGAAATAATACCAATATGGGCTCATGAAATTTCACGGTCATTTTCTTTATTATGAGAACTTCTTTTTCAATCGTTAGTATCCTTTCATATTTTTATCCTACTCTTCATTCTTGGCTTGTGATATAGAATAAAACAGAGCGGTGTTTCTGTTTGATTAAGTTGTTATATATAT
>CAOJCO010175335.1:0-10506 GCA_948330635.1 Euphorbia biselegans | reverse complement strand
GCGTGTCACGCTAGCGACAGAGCCTTGGGTTGCAAGTTGCGCTAGCGACATAGCAAGTCGCGCTGGCGACAGAGACCTAACTAGAAAGTCGTGTTGGTGATACGCCTTATGCAGGCACCTCTTCGCCTGTCTTGCTTGTCATCGCGCATCGCACTGATTATACGAAATGTCCACTTTTCAAACAATAATTTCTCATTTAAAATTTATCCAAATTTTGCGTATAATATATCTCTAAAAAGATTATAGAAAACATAGGATATGATGACACATATACATCACTCCAATTCTGATTTGACCACATAATAATTTGACCATACATTAACCATAGTATCAGGTCGAGAATTCAAATAAAAAGTAATCCATAATTAACATACTAATTTTTCAGTTCAATTCTTTCTAGAATTATGTATTAATGTTATAATTTTTTTAGTCTACAACTATTTTTAGCAATTAATTTTTTCGGATTTAATTAATATATACACGTATTAAAAAAATTAAAAAAAATCATATATAGCTACACATACAATTTAATTAATATATTTATATATTAAAAAATAAAAAATGTCACATATTTACATATTCATCTTCAATATTCTTATCATAAAAAATTCTAAAAGAAAACATATCTAATATATATATATAAAAGCTGAACTTATCAACTTTCTAAAAGCATGCCACATCATTCTTTTTGCTGCCATGGCAAAAGAATTTAAAAATTTTAATCATGCAATTTATAATGACATTGATGATTTGTAGTATTAAAAAAAAAGTAAAACGTATTTCAGGTATAATGCATTGCCTTTAATTTGTAATCATTAAAATATTAAAATAATTAATATTATAAAAAACGTATTTCAAGGTTCATTATATATAATGTCATTTCTGCTCTATTTTTTTTAACTCTTGGATTTTACCTCTCCTGGATTTTGTTGCTGGTAATTTTTTTTAATTAATTTTTTGGCTTTATTAGTTTAATCAGATGTTAATCTAATTTATTGTCCTAATTCATGTGCTCAAATGTAAACAGAGATTTGAGATTATAGAGTTGATTGTTGATGTTCAGCACTGTTTACAGGTGTCTCTTTGTCTCTTGCATATAGAAGAATTTGTCATTTTACTTTCCTTTTATCCCAAAAATTTCTATTACTCCTATTAAAAATGGGAAAAGAATATTATTGGATTCGTTTGGATGAAGATATGCTTCAAAAAGAAGATATTGTAAGTTAGGCTTTCTTACTACTATTTTGTTAATATTTATTTACAATATATGAAATCAAAAACTTATATATAGTTTTTTTAAACATAGATGATTAGGTCGAGATTTATTCGAGACTACATGGATCTTCAAAGAAATTTTACTCTTCGGTTGCCTTCTTTGCGTACGATTATTGTACACGTTCAATTTAATCTTGGAAGATATATTATGAGGAATGCTCTGACAAAATTGATGGAACTTTATAATATTCAAGTGGGTTATAAAATTGTATTTGTTCGTTATCACACAAATGAATTGGAATTGATCGTGATAATTCGAGATCACAATGGAGCATGTATTGATTATTTTGATGGAATGCACAATATTCAAGGTATATATTTATTATTCTATATAATTTTTATGTTTAACTTATATATATATTAGATTAGCTTAAATTTTTTTTATAATAATGATGAGAATATTTTCATTTTATGTATCAGATATTGACATTGAGGATCATTATAGTGCATGGAAATTTGAACATACATGTAACAAATATGATTGGAAGTATAAAGTTGTGAGTATATATGTTTTTATCTAATTAGTTAAACATAATTATTTTATTTTTGATATATTTTTTTGTGCTCTTTTTTTTAAAAAAAATTTAGGATATTCCTATCGCGGAAGCTCTACATTTTATTGGCAAAGGAAAAAAGGATATCATTATTGGTGGTGAAAATTTCGCTAAGAGATTTCAAGTATCCTATGTGTACCGTGAATTCGGTAATGCAAGACAACTAAAGAAAAAAGCACGTATTGAGAGCGGATGGGTTGCATTTATCAAATACTTCAATTTGAAGAAAGGAGACATTTGCAAGTTTACACAAATTTCAATAAATGAATTTTGCATTGTCTTTTATCGAAATGGACGTCAAATTATTTAATTTAAAAAAGCATATTAAAGATTATGCCTTTGTGATAAATTAAATTTAAAAAAAAGCTTTAGTTCAAACATATGTATTATTGTTCGAGACTCCTTTTCATTTTTATAAATTAAATTCTAAAAACAATTTCAATTCCAATAGTTTTATTTTTAATATTGATATATAAAAAATTGAATTTAGGATAGATATGAATCATTAAGCGCATAAGGATTATCTAAAACTCTGTTATAATTACAGCATCCATTGCAAACAACCCGTCGACTAATAGACCCGTAAAACTTAGAGGCCAAAAGTCAAACACCAACCAAAACTAACAAACAAGGCGTTTGTCAGAATTAATGGTGACATCAACATGTGCAAAGACAAAATAATTTAAAAAATTAAAAAATTGGACCTATGAGTTGATTCTTAACACGCTCGAACTCAGCTTCATTGCTGGCAGAAGGAATGAGTTTGGCACCTAAACATTGAAATTTAAAATTTCTCAAAAATTATAATATTTTTATTAATTACCAGATAAAAGTATATGTGTACTGTTTTATGTTATTAATTTTGTTAATAAACAGTGATGAAAATGTGAGTGTAATAAGATCATTCAATGCAAAAAAAAATCACATGGAAAACAAATCCAAGTGTGTAGTTACGCAATTCCAGGACCATGAACAATGGCAATGTTTGATGATGATAAGCTACAAGCAATTGTCAAAATAATGGACGACATTCCCATTACATCAAACATGTTTAAAAAGCCTTAAATAGCATTACCTGCAGAAAAGAAATACCAAGAAGAACAGAAAAAAGAAGAAGAAGAAATCATAAGCGACACTAATAACGAAGAAGAAAACCACATGAAGAGGATGATGATGAATTATTATCAACCTATTTACACGATAGAACGAATTCCACCAGCTCCTCAGCTCTTCAGCGATGAGAATCCAAATGCTTGCTCTGTTTCTTGATTCTTATAATCGTCCAATTACATCTAATCTTAAGCTTCCATTTATGTACTCAGGTTGCAGTTTATACATGATTATTCTTTGCCTACCCCTGCAATGTACTCATATTTATGAACTGCTTGAAAAATGTGCTACAGTGTAATTCTTTCATGGTTAGTAAAAAAAATCAGGAAATAGTAGACTTCCTGAAAAATTTTTCAGTTTTGAAATTTTAATGATTTTATAATTGTAAGTTTATCAAGTGAGATATATGGACTATTTAAATATTTTTTATGGATTTTTTTTCATATTTTATGAATCTTTTTTTTTATTTTTCTGATTATTATTTAATAAAAATAATAACATAGTAAAAGTTTCTGTAAAGCTATGGAGATATGTATTTGTCTTCTACTTCACATTCTTTATAACCATCAATTAATTCACTTTTAAACCTATTAATCACCCAAAACCTCTTCATGTTCCTGCCATTAATTACTTATTTTTTTCTTCTCTATCTATATATATATACCCAAACTTACTTTTCCAAATTCCTCTAAACTGTTAGAGTTTTTGTGCATAGAGTGTTCTTTCTTCTCCATTTGCTTAACGCAGAGACTAACTCTATAGGGAATTTGTTTGTGTGACAAGCAGTTCCTTAAATCAGTACACCTTCAATCCGGTTTTAATACATAGCATACCGGGTAATCATTTAACTTTTCTTTTCAATTCAATTTGACATGCACCGATTCTGTGTGAGAAATATTTCTTAATTTTTTTTAAGTGTTTATGTTTCATTGTGATTAGATCTGAAAATTTTCAACAGTTTCAATTGGATTAAATTTGCATTTGAGATATTAATTATATAATAATCAGTTTATGTTTAATGCCTGGATGATAAAAATTTGATTTAATCAGATTAAATAATAATTTTATTTTGGAGTTTTGTTATTTTAAATAACAAATAATTATGACAATATTATTTTTTTCCCAAATATTGTGTTAATAGGATTAATAATAATATTGGTAATTGTTTTTGTTATTGTTATTGTGAATAACAAATATATTGGATTTCGATTTTTGAAGACTATCAAAATGTTGGGAAATGATTATGACAACGAGGGAATAGATAGCAAAGCATTCAGAAATAGAGCGACAATTACAGATATCAAGATGATGCAATGGAAGTCAAATACACAAGTAATCTCTCCAATCAAAAAAATACATAATAAAATATTAACAAAATATTAGTTCGGCTTTATATATATGTATATATATATATATATGAAATTGAACAATATTTGCAGGAAAAAAACTTTCACTGTTGCAGCATTAATTCAGAAATTTAATGTCAAATCTGGATGGTGCTATTTAGCATGTGAAATATGCAGAAATCGCTTGCAACCGGTTAATGATATATATTGGTGTGATGATTGCCAGATAAATAAAAGATCCGCAATTCCAAGGTAACACTTAATATTTACTGAAGAATTATTTATATTGAAACAACATGTCATTTTCAAATTTTTTTTTTATAACAGATATGAGATACAAATTGAAGTGCGAGATTTTACCAACTCTGCTACATTTCTACTCTTTGATAGACAAGCTGAAAATTTGTTCGGGATTCAAGCACTTGTATTATTGGAAAAGCAAAATTATTGTTTTGAAAAAAAACCACTTTTGTTCAACAAATTTGAAGGCAGAGAGTATGTGTTTCAAATTCGGCTCAATAATTCCAACCTAAAAGAAGGGTGCGAAAAATATACCATTAGCAATATTTATGCTCATGATAAGGAAATGGAGAAGAAATACATGATACTACAAAACGGGCTGAAACAATCGATTTCAACAAATTATTCGACAAAAGAATTGGTAATAAAAAACATTTTAAAAAAATTATTATAGTATTTTTTATAATTATCACTAAATATTATTGCATTATTAACTATATTTTAGGAAAATGAAAACATCATTGAAACGAAGAATTTGAAGGAAGGAAAGACAGATGAACAACCACGGTTGAAAAAGCAAAAGATAGAGTAATGGATAAATTTCCAGATTTTTAGCATTGAAGACAAGCAAATAATGGAGTGTTAAGTTTTAATTTTTTCACTGTGATATTTTAATTTGAATTTGTATTTTGGTTTCTTATTTGCATTTCATGTTTTAGAATAATTTTTTGTTTAAATTAAATTAAATATTTTTATCACGAAATCAATTGTTGTCTTCTATATTGTGTAATTTTCTTTTTATTTTTGATTCACTCTTCAAGAGTGTTAGATGTGAAAACCTAAATTATTATCATTAATTTAATCTACATCACGATTTAAAAGGTACAAACTAAAAGCTACAAAAAATATATTACATATTAAGTAAATATGTGATGAATAATGAATTAAATAATTAATCCATGCAGAAGCAACTTTTTAACATAATTCATTTTTATACATTCATTATTTGTAAAAAATATATTGGCATAAAAAATATATACGTTCAGGCCATAAGGTCTTCTTTAAACAGGTTAAAATATTATTTTCGTACGTGTAAAAATACACGTATGACACAAAAAAAATTAGCTAATTACTAACTTTTTTAAATTTAACTAAAAAATTTAAATGGGTTTAATTATTGATTAGTGGCCATTTGAGAAGAGAAAAATTCAAAAGTTTTTTTAATGAAACACCTTCTGTTTTAATTCTATAACTTTTTCCTAAATAACTCCCTTTTCGGAGATTTCAACTCATGTGTTTAGCTAAGACATAAGACTATGAGGTTGTATTGAAAATTTTTTTCAAATTTGATGCTGATCATGGTTGAATTTTCATTTGAAGTCGAAAAAATTAATAATAAATTTAGAAAAGCGAAAAGAGAAAAACATCAATTATTAACATACAACAAATTTAAATGCATAAAAGTAATTAATGACATAATGAACTTGAAAAGTTGCATCATGAAAATGAAGAGGTTCGTTGCTTTAATAGGGTGAATTTATATTGAATTTAATTTCTCAATTTAATGCATGACATTGCTTTTAATTTGAGTATAGTGTTATGAATATTTATTATGAATATTTATTACTCTCATAATTATGAGACTTTTGGATATATTCAATTAATATGGAGAAGATGAAATGTAAAAGGTCATGAATCTTCATATGCACTATATTACTTATAGACTCTTCACATGTATTGTATTAATTAGATATGAATATTTACATGAATGCCATTATCAATCTCATAATTATGTGACTTTTGGCTATACTCAATTAATAATGGGAATATAAAATATAAAAGGTCATGACTCTTCATATATATTTTATTAATTAAAGACTCTTCATATGTATTGTATTAATTAGAGAGCTTTTATCATTCTCTCTCTCTCTCTCTATATATATATATATATAGCTCATGTTCACATAAAAAAATAATAAGAAAGAATATATATTCTTTCTACACTCTTTATACTTTCTCTTTTATCTCAATTTATTTTATAACACGTAGAGAGTTCATTAGATGGGAGAAAGGTGGAAAAAAATTAAATTATGTGTGTGTATATATATATACATATATTTATAAAATAAAATTTTTACATTATTTTTTATTTTTAATAAAATAAAAATGAAATTTTGTATAACCAACTCAATTTAATATATAATTAATGACATTAAAAAAGGCTTAATGGAGGGGAAAGAATGCGTTTTTTAGTACTATTATTTCTCCACCTATTTTTAATGATTTAATAATAATTTTATCATGTATTTATCTTCTACTTCTTCTTATACTTTATAACCATCAATTATTCAATTAATTCATTTTAAAACCTATTAATCACCCAAAACCCCTTCATGTGCCTGCCCTTAATTACTTATTTTTGGCTTCTCCATCTATATATACACCAAAATTTACATTCCCAAATTTCTCTTAATTAGAATCCCCGTGCATAGAGTTTTCTTTCTTCTTCATTATCTTCCAACAGTAAGAATTTAAATTTTTCTTAATTTAATGCTTGCTACAACTTCTTAGTATATATATATTTTGATATGTGTTTGTATATGTCTATGTATTGCTTTCCTAATCTTATTATTTTCTTTATTAACTAACATTTATCAGCTCTCACTACGAACATGGATTACCAAAACTTATCAACTCTAGATCCCAACAATCAAAACCAAACAATTCGAGTTCGAATAATAAGAATGTGGAATGCAGTGAATACGAAAACTAACAATGAACTAATTAGTCTTGATATGATTTTGATTGACGAAGAGGTATGTACAAATATTTATTTATTTAACTTTCACAATATAAAATACTAATATTATATGATTTCGGTCATAAATATTTTACAGGGCGCTTCAATTCATGCTTTTGTGAGAAAAGGTCAAGTGCAAAAGTTCAAACCACAAATATTGGAAGGATACATTCATTTAATCAAGAATTTCAAGATTGTAAATGCGACACCTAATTACAGACCAGTTCCAAATGACCAAAAAATCATGTTCCTTCAGACGACAATTGTTAAGATCATGAAAGAAACGATACCCAACATTCCACTTCACTATTTTCATTTTGTTACCGAGGCAGAAATTAAAAAAAGAATTGATCGTAATATCGTTCTAACAGGTATACACTTAAAATTAAGTATTCAACATTAGAAATTCAACTATGAAAAATATTTATTTCATAACATATATAATTTGTCGTTGCAGATGTCATTGGAAAGTTGGAAGCAAAAGGCACAAAAGAACAATTGCAAATAAGTGGATCAAAAATACCAAAAATTGATATACGTCTTCAATTATCAAGGTAAACACATTATTCAAATTGTAAAAAAATCCAAACTAACCTACACAAGACCAAGAATAATATTGTTTCTTTATTTCAGTGGCAACATAATCAAAGCAACACTATGGAATGACCATGTTACAAATTTTGAAGAGCAATTAGCCAGAAACAACAAGAGTCCATTCATCATTGTCATGACTTCCACATTGGTGAAAAAATTTCAAGGTAATTTACAAGAAAAAAAATAATATTCTTTAGAAGTTGTTTATTATTTTAACAATAAAATAAAATACAGGTGAATATTATTTGTCCACAAGCAGTGCAACAAAAATATACTTAAATTCGGAAATAGAACAAACATCAACTCTTATTGAAAGGTACACATATTAAATAAATGACATTTTTAATCATTGTAAAATAAAACCATTCATTTGAAAATGTAGATTAAATGTTGACGATGACAAGATTCAAAATATTGAGCTGAATACTCAAAAGAATGATCAACAGGATATCATTTTCAATAAGAGAAAAAAGATAAATGAAATTTTACAAATGGAAGACGAAGACGACGATAAGGTTTGAAAAATTTTCTATATGTAACTAAATTTCTAACCAACTTAAAAAAATATTAATAATTATAATAATTTAATTTTTAAAATTCAGACAAAAAGGTACAGCGTGATTGCAGAAATTGAAGAAATTGACACCACCTTTGGTTGGTCATACATTGCTTGCGATATCTGTGAAAAAAAGGTGAATAAAAAAGAAGACTACTTATGGCGTCAAACATGTGAAATCAAACCGGAATACCCAAAAAGAAGGTAAAGAAGGTTCATTTATACTTTATATCAAAAATTAATGCACTGTTCAATTAATCACTATAGCAATTTTTAAATTCGTATAGATTCAAAGTTGATATGGTTGTTTCTGATGAAACTGCGAGGACAACTTTTGTATTGTTCGAAAACGAAATGAAGAAACTACTTGCCATGTCAGCAGAAGAAATGGTAGAAGATCAAAATGGTGATTCAATAAAGGTTCCAGCTTCATTTTCAAAAATTCAAGGCAAAAAGCTTCTATTCTTGATCAAATTGACTAATTACAATCTAATCGAAGGATCTCAAAAATACACTGTAACCAAGACATATGAGTTGGAAGATATTAATTACATGGAAGAATCCAAAAAAAAAGCACAGTTGGAGAAACAAACAGATGATGAGAAGCTTGGAGATTCAACATTCGATGACAACGGAAATGGGAAAAACAATGGTTCAACATCAATGAAAAAAAGAAAACTAATAGTTCATGAAAATGATGAATAAATTTTGTTCTTCGTAGCAAGATAAAAAAATAAATACATTTGTAATCTTTCTTATTTCAATTATCATAAAAAATAATTAATTATTCTATATACCAATTTTTTTAGATTATCAACATCATTAAAATAATAAATACAAAAAAAGTTCGAAAGAATTGAGATAGAAAACTATGTTAAGATTATAATCTCTTACAAATTCTTTGCTTCAAATATAAAAAGAAACATTTAATTTGTCATATATAAATAAAAGAAACATTTAATGACAATGATATTTTTTACTGTAATTGAGTGTTTAATTAAATTGCTACATTTTCCAAATATCTACGGCATAATAATTCTTAGATGCCATTACAAATTATTAATACATTTTTACATATTAAAAAAATATAAAACATGATATATAAATAACCATTTAACTATATGATTTTAAATATAATAACCGAAATTATAGAAACAAACGTTTATTAAGATAATCCACCACGTGAAGAAGTCATTAATATTTCCTTATGAGTCAAATATATCAATCATTTTGTTGCTATTAACTTACTCTGACATGGAAATTTAAAATTAAAATCTTACTGATCAATTACAATTAGCTTCAAATTTAATTTTTTTCTTAAAATAACAAATTTTTTTAAATAAATATAAATATAACATAAATCAGCATAAACAACACGTGACACACAAATAAACAGCTAATTACAAATATTTATAAAAAAAACTACTCAATTATTAAAATTTAATGTTTTGAAAAAATAAATATTCTGTCCACTTTTATGAACCATTTTTCCCTCTTGATTGATTATGAATCATTTATTTGTCAAGTTGTATAATTCGGTAACAAGTAATGAGTTGTTCCATTAAGTAGTAATATTTAAATGATAATTAGTGAAAAAACAAAGGAGCATATGAGTCATATTATTATCAATAGAGTCAAAATATTCAATGCATTATACATACAACTCACTCACATATTGCTACATTAGCATAAAAATACATGTGTCACATGCTAAAAAAAAGCTAATTACCAATTTAGAATTTTCAAAAATAAAACTCCACAATTATTAAAATATAATATAATTATTTGAGAAAGCAATTATTTTTTCCACTTTTATGAACATTTAATTGTCAATTTGTGTAAATCATTAGAAGTAATTAGTTGCTCCATTAAATTGTAAAAAATTAATTGTTATAAATGTAAAAATAAATAGTCAATTAAGTTATATATTATCATTATTATCAAAAACGTGTACTGCATTATGTTGTAATAATTAGATGTTACTTTGTTTGATAAAGCAATTATTCCGGCCACTTTTAAGCAGTGTTATTA
>CAOJCO010163017.1:0-29936 GCA_948330635.1 Euphorbia biselegans | reverse complement strand
ACCGACCGAACCAGCTCACTAATGCGACTCCATACAAGAAATTTCACCCGCAAACCTCAATGCCATGCTTGGCCAGCTCTACTATACCGCACTAACGAAAGCTGCCCACGGAGCCCCTTTTTTTTCCAGGAAAAAAGGATCTTAGTGCCCTTTTTCCTTTGAAGAGTTTTGAAGTGGAATATGGGTATCCTCCTTCTTATAGCGAAGCGCAAGAGTTTTCCTCTATTTCAAGTGCCAAAAGAGAGGACTCGACCGGCGATTCGGTTAGGCTCGGGTAAAGCCCTTGATCCGGTAGGATCGGAATCAATTCCTTGATCCAGGTCGGAAAAGAAGGTATATTATGGAGGCCCCTGTGAGATGCCTATCGTCATCACAAGTCTACTTTTGTCCACTACGCTTGCCTGCTTCCCGGGCTTAAAAAGGAGCATATATGAAAAAAAAAGACGAGGTGCGTAGCCTTTTAACAGAGGGGAGCGGTAATAAGACGACTTTTCCGTCTCAACAGTTGATTGCGCATAGCCCAAGGAATAGGAAAAGCGGGGATAGCAATAATGGAAGAGCGCTTACAGTTAGACGTGAAGGCTTGGCTTAAAAGCGGAGTTAAAGTTACAATCAATTGAGAGACGAGCAAGGACCGGATAAAACCTATTCCCCGGTCTAATTTGTTGGATTGGAATAATAGACTGCCCCTCCTGACCTAGTTGAGATTCCAATAGGATATGGTAATCACCTTAAATGCACCATTTGTTTTCGTTGTTCTTGATACGAGATAGTTATTCCGTTACCGAGTCCGAGTTCCTTCTTCTATTATAATGGAAAGGTTTCTTTCTTATGCTTTATGCCTTTGGCACCCTTAGTATAAAAAAAAAAGAGATGAGACTGCTAGCATTAGCACCTTGCTCGTCGGATAGCTTCTCTGCTCTTACTGCTCAAGGACCTGCGGACGGGACGAAATGCTACCGCTAAATCTCCCATATTAGTAGTTTCACAAGGACATTCATTTGACTTTGACCTTTCTCTTTCGCCTTGTTGAGAGCACATAACATCTAGCGGCACACATCTTTCTCTTTCTAAGAGAATACGCCTATCCGAGGTCCCAAAAGGTCTGTCTATCTGGGGCCGGTCAGAAGCTTCTTTACGCTGCTGATACCCGGTGTGGTTCTTATTCGCTCCCCCCTGGTGCGGTGCCTTCTATTTCTATATAGAATACGTCCAACCAGTCCCCCACCCCACCTTATTAATCCATAGGGAATAAATAGGGACTCACGTCCCCTCTCCATGAAACAATCCGTTTGCCTGTTTTTCTCTACAATGAGTCACTCAACTACGAGTATAGGAACAGCTTCCAACTCAGCAACGTTAGAGAAAGCGGATCCCAGATCCGATCGGTATGGCACGGGAGAGGCGGAGATAGAGTAGCTATCCAGATCCTGGAGAAGAGAACGCGCTTCTATAATCTAGAACGCTAAGCTCCTTTTTCGATCTGAGAGAACGCTCAATCGAACCGATATAGGCCCCAAAATACAACAATAAGATGCGATTTCATATCTTTCCGGTTACTGTTACCTCTTCTCAGTTTCTTCCTTCCCATAGCATTATACATAGTATATATTTTAATAATTCAAAATTTAACTTGAGCTGCTGGTCAAATCTCATCTCTGTCGATGGTATGCTTGATGATAGGATGGTAGGATTGATGGTATACCTGAGATGGCAGTCTTTAAGATCAGTGAGAAAATCATCTTGGGAGTTGCCGGTGCGAATCCCCTATCTTCCTTTCTTTCTGCTCTCCGCCTTCTCTCCTTTCTTGCCTTAAGCCTGGAGACCTGTTGGGCAAGTGAAGTGTCATGATTCAGGGATATTCCAGTGCCCTGCCTCTTGAGCGCTTAGTAAGCTTCCTCTTCCAGCTGGTATTCTTTGTGCCAGTATGGTGTTTACGGGGTGGGACTCAAAAGTGTATACCTTCCCTGTGCTTCGAGCTATTAGCTATTCTAAGGCAGTCTTTCTTCCGCCAACGCCAATAACGCTCAGCTTCTTAGCTAGATTTGACAGAGTGGATCGCCTAGGCTCTTTGTTCTGGTCTTGTCTTGGAAAAGCATCTCCAATCCGGTCTTGCCTTAAAGCGACAAGATTTTATGCGTATTTCTGAACCCTACAAAAATGCACTAGTTGGTAAATTTACAATGGGGAGGCCACCCATGGAGACTCTACGTAAGTTTCTTGCTTCGTTAGGGTTGGAAGATTAGAGTAGAACCGGTGAAATCCGCTAACCAAATTGATGTTTTTCTGAGCGCATGGAGCCTGTGCTATTAAACCTGCAGAGCAATTCACCAATAAGAGTAAATGAATCAGTGGGAATGAGCTCTTTCTGAGGAGATAGCGTGAGTAAATCGAGTTGGTTCTCTTGACTTCTATATGCCCTATGGCAACGCGGGGATATGCACTAGTCATTACGCTTATACCTATCTGATTCCACTCTTTTTAGTTGTGAACCATATCACAGAGCGCAAATACCTTCGTATATTAGAGAAGACTCCTTCTATCACCATGTTCGAAGATCTAGAGAGTGCCCGAAGATCCTCTGTCCTGTCTTGTAGGTTCGACTTGTTAGTTTCACCGTTGAAGACTCAGTCTAGCGATGGAGGACCTTGCCTTGCTTTTTTGCTATTGTTGAATCGACCTTTCACTCATAAGTCGCTGTGAATAAGAATGGTAAGCAAAATGAGATTTCGAGTAAGTGCACTAATATAAGTTAAGGCTTAAGGACAAGCAAATCACATTGTTTAACTGGAACTTCATGCAAACTGTGAATATCGATAATGCAAGGAAATCGACAGACTGATTGCCCTGCAGTTCCGGTCCTTGTCTAACATCTGGATGCAGAGAAGGCTCGAGAGGTTTGAAGAAAGCCTGATTCTTAACTTCCAAACACTGCTTTGACTCTTCCCTACGTTGATCGACCCTGAAAGTGCAGCGGTAGACATGAAAGAAATGCTTTCGAGAAGCCTAACGCACAGGATTTGCTTAAGGCAAATGACTTTTTAGGCGGCTTAAGGAGTACTACGAGTGAATGCCTAGCTTTGTCTTATCTTATTCAATTTCGAGTTAGCCTTCCTCCTGCTGCCTATTCATGCCATCAATTCCTAGCATAAACGCTCTAGTTGGAATGTCGGCTAAGAAGATAGGTTTATCATCTCAGATGGGTTTGAAGGTGTAGGCATAGCCGATGCTTTCTTGTGGGCTATCTGCTTTTCCTTGAGAAAGACTACTAAAAACATAATGTACAAGCTCTGAAGATGCCTAAAGGAACTGCATTTCTCTATTCTAACCTTGTGGACTGAAAGGCTCTATTATCCCCTATGCTCGCTTAGATGCTCGTTTGTTCCCTCGTTTCCAGGTATTTCACTCGCTTGCTGACTCGCTCGACAACTCTATATCTATATGCTAGAAGCCAGAGATCAGCTAAGATAGATCTTCTCATCTAGGTATGGAGATAGATTGCTTACCCATTCAGAATGGATAGTTTGTTTTTTTTTCACTGGTAATCTAGATATAGAAGATGCATCCTCCGATAAGCTCATTCTGCTCTATATTATGCAGGTATGGAGTGTGAGTTCTCTTAGAACGAAGGGCTGCTAGATGGTCTTTCTTTCATTTGACCGGGGCATTCAAATAGAAGATCTAGCTCTTTTAGGTTTTTATTCCTCGGAATAGAGTTTCCCACATGACTAAGAATATCAGCTTTGGATCGAATGCCAGCTCGTAGCGAATGGTTGGTTCTAGTCGAGGTTTTAGACAAGCCCTGGAAGGGATCCTTCTTTCTTTTCGAAGGAAAAAGTCTTCCCAGCGAGTGAGCGAGCTATAGCTCGAGTGAACGTTATGGACACTTCTCATCACTAAACAAAGCGTAATATGTGCGAGATAGAAGGGTAACAGGAAAAATAGATGTCTTAGAGTTTAAAAAAAGTCAAATAAGGAAAGCATTACCCCTTGGACAGCGAAAGAGAGAGTTTCTGCAGATAGGCTACTTTATATAAAGAAAAGACAGGCTTACCTAACGACTTCTTCGTAGCATTACGACCTACTGGCAAGTCGTTGTATGAAAGAAAGATCTTAGTCTTCCCCGGGCTTGGTACGATTGTTACTATATGAAAAAAAGGATTCCCTCTTCTAAGAGTGGACTCTCTTTTTTTAATAGGCCCCCTCCAAAGAGAATATTAGGAAAAAGATTTTCTTCTTCTAACCTTTACAGGTTACTAAGAGTTAGGGCAACTCTCTTCTAGCCACAGATAGGAGACTTTCTAAGACTAGAAACCACAAACTCTTTCTTTTTTCTTACATTCATGTACACAAGAGTTAAGAGCAGATTCTCAAGCAGGGATTCATTCTTCCTTGCAACCTAACTAGCAGCTTGCTGTTGTCAATCAGGTTTGCATTTTATTCAAAGCATCTACCTTCCTCACCACGTTCAAGCGCAACGGATCTGTAGTATCTACTATTGCTATTGATCCAGCCTCTATCAATTCCTTTTGAAAAAGCTAAGAACATCATTAAGGAAAGGGCTTTTGCCGGAACGCCAACATGAGAATCTTCAAGGGATCCTAATACTATCCCGGAAAGTCTTAGCGTAAGTTTTGGTACCGCCAGGGTTCTTGTTATTTCAATACCGTCATCGTAGCGAGAGGAATAATAGAAGAAAGCTCCATCGATCTCGTTTTTAATGCGACCTATGGATCATAAAAGGAAAATCAAAAATAGCCTGGAACCTCTTGTAAGGCTTCTAACGAATCGAAGACTCATCACAGACGTAATACAATAGGTAATTTCACCTTACCTTACCAAAATGAATAATAAGATACGAAAGGAACTCCACTCGCTGAGGGAAGAAAGACCTGGTTCATATCCAAATTGACTGCTACTTGTAATGCCATTTTCAAACAGCTCCGAAAGAACAATCCTGGCGAATAGCTTGATCGGCAAGGGAGAGTGAATATCTGCTTATCTTCGTACCCAAGGGCAGTTTAACCAGCCAAAGCCATGTCCAGTTTTGTTGTGAAAGTCTTGTCTTGCTGACATATCCAATAGATAGTAACATACTCTTCTACTTCGTCCCTTATGTTAGGCCTATAATATCTCCTCTCTAATAAAGCTAATGTGCGGTGCCAGCCTGGGTGTCCCGCCCAGGGAGGATCATGACACTCATGCAGAGTAAGGTCTTTGTTAGTTCTCCAACTTTTTGCACGTACATGCGACGTCCCTTTGTCATCAACAGACCTTCTTTCACCCAGGGGTCTTACCTTCTTCAACGAGCAAGCCATAAGGACTCTGTAGATCGCGAGAATGCATGTTCTGATGCTTGCACAGGTGAGAGCTAGACCTGAGTAGGAGAATGTGGCAAAGGCAGCTTCATCAAGAAGAGGAAGAAATCCTTGATTAGGGGCAAAGACCAGTCCCTCGCTTCACCACTTCCAAGACTCAAATGTTAGCAGAATCAAAAAGCAATTTAAACACCCGTGACTCACTTCACTCGGTCAACGAAGTAAAGATAAATAAGGAATTGTGGAAAGCTGTGCTTCGGGTCAGCAGCTACAACTACTAAAGAACATTTACCTAGGGAACTAAGAAGGAAAAACCTAAACGAAGACAAAAAAAGGAAGGAATTGCTTCAAAAGCTGTTTCCACAGTCTCAAGGAAAAAGCATTCTCACGATACGGAGATGGGAGGATACCTCAAGGCAAAGCCATAACTCGGTATTGGGCATTGGCCGGAACTGCAACGGCAGCAGAAGTAGAGGTCTTATATTATTGTCGTCGCTAGCCATGTGGGATCATTAGGCAGATACCATGAAAAAACTAAGAGAACAATAGGTTGATTTGAGCGCTTATTGCCTTCTTCTTTCCTCTGTCACGTCCCCTGTGATCGGAGGGCCGGTCCCGCTTAGGTGCCGAACAAGGAGCGGGCTGAGCCACCTCCCTAGAACTTTCGGTTCTTAGGAACTCGTTTACTTTGCAGCGCTACCACTGAACAATTTCGGATATCTCTTTTAACTTATTTGGCGCAAGCAGATTAGCATTTCATTTTTTTACCTTTACCATATTTGACTCTTTTTGGCTTTTTTTCACAGTCTTTATCCCACTAGCAGGAGTTGAACCAACTAAAGTCAGGGATATTAATACAGAATGGATCCTATTATTCCTTTCTTTCACAACTAAAAGTACATCTATATATCCAGTACTCTTTAGTCAAGCCCTGGTGAAGACACACGTGAGACCCGGTCCAAATAGAGCTTAGACATCTGCCTTTTCCTGTGAATATAACTTTATCTAGCTTTCTACCTTAACAAAAAAAATCCAAGTGAGAATCCAGCCCTATTTCTTGGACAACAGACATATGTCTTTCTTCATTCAAGTAAGCTGGTCGTTCTCAGTTTGGAGACCCGATGGTCCGTCATTGTCGAGGAACCGGAAAAAAACTTTCTTACTTATGAAATCAAAACGCGAACAACATTCTTGGCAACTCCTCAGAAGACGTCGAACTACCGACTCTATAAGCCAAGGGACTGCCAGTGATTCGACGTTTACTTTCTCGCATCCCTTCTTTTATTATAGTAACCTATATTCCTTACTTCATCCAACGATAAACCCTTCTAGAGAGTGAAGGCTTCTTTCTCTGACGGACGAGATAGCTTTATCACCAACGCCTTCTTCCATTTGT
The DNA here is from genome assembly GCA_948330635.1 of Euphorbia biselegans. NCBI lineage: Eukaryota > Viridiplantae > Streptophyta > Magnoliopsida > Malpighiales > Euphorbiaceae > Euphorbia > Euphorbia biselegans. The sequence continues at coordinate 23,222 of CAOJCO010163017.1, read as the reverse complement.
TTAGTTTATTTCTTAAGTTATGAGCATGACATGCGTTAGACTTTTTGGACTTATATGCTTAAGACCACTGCTCTGGATCACCAATGAGCGGATAAAAAAGAAGAAGAATGTCAGAGGCATTACCTTCACCTCGAAAGAGGCATGCTTGGTTTCCTTTTCCTGACATCGGGGAAAGTCTTTTTTCGTTTTTTCGGTAACTTAAGAAAGTGGGATTTCTAACCCCGTCTATAGATCCCCCCTCGTAGTGCTAAAAACCGATCGATAGAGTACATCGCCAGCCTTTTTGGAGTGTTGCCCCTCGTTGATTGGAAGGGAGAAGCCTTTTTTCTTAGGCAAAAAGATTTTCCTTAATTTGAAATAGAAAATCGAGCTCTCTGGTCTAGATCAAGAGGGAAGGAAGAGAGAAAATTAGGTAAAAGCTGAAGGAGCAAGAAGAGGTCTTAGCAAAGCATGCCTTATTAAAGTAAAGATGAAAGGATAAAGAAGCTTTTCCCTTCTTATTGCTGCTTAGAAAGGACAGCCATTCAGTGTAACTTTCTATTCGATTGCGATTGCTTCCAATCCCTGCTCAAGCAGACGTGTATTCGATAGAAAACTTTTAGTCTTAGGGGTGCGTAGGTTTGGAGAGTTCAAAGAACTCGATTCGCCGTGTGTGATAGAATGGTTTTCAGGAATAGAAACATGGAATGCGGCGGGCACCTTATTTAAGGTAGAGATTCATCCACAAGAGCAGAGAGATCAGAAAGAAGTAGGCTCTTCTCTTAGATAGGGCATTACCTCATGGCTTCCCTGAACCGGTGTTACCACGAGAGTGGATCGGGGAATAGAAAGAGGCCGGAGTGGCTGGTATACAAGACCTGGACCGGCCCGCGGTTGGTTAAGACCGCGAGCATACACCAAGAAATCTGAACCAGAGACCCCTAGCCAGGAGAGATCGTCCACAGAGGCTTGGAGAGAAAGGCCGTAACGTAAAAAGGGGTGCATCTCAGCAAAAGGAAGGGCGATAGCCTCGCTTCTTTTCTTTGGATTTCATTACTATTATATTAGGCTGTTTGAGTATTCTTAAACGAGTGGAACGAAGTGCTTACACGAGAGGAAGCACGAGTAAAACGATCTAAAGACTAGACTGCGGGAGCAGACCTTTTTGAGATTCATTCTTGCATTCCAGTCTAACTCTCCTTTCTGTCTGTCACTGGATCTCCACTACTTGACTTGCGACTTGAGCTAGCAGACTGGAAAAATAGGAAAGCTTCTAAGGGCATACTCACAGACGGAATAGACATAGGAAACGGCGTACGGACTGGTTAGCCGGATTGGACACAAAATGGTCTTACACGAAAGACTTCGAATACTTTCAGGGCTTGGAATGATAAGAGAAAGAATGAAAGAAGCAACTGCCTCTTGCACCCATTGATGAACTAGGAAGGCGTGACTCAAGCGCAGATGTCATGAAAGGGTAGACTTCCAGTGATCTGAATGTTATATAAACAAGAAAGGATCCCCTACAGTGGTCAGGTTCATAAGCCGCAGACACACAAGCAGCGAGCTCTTTCTCAAACCAAACCTATTTCCCGGAGATTGAAACTGTATATGTGATCGGGGCACAAGACAGACTTTTGATCCAGCATGAAGATCTCTAAGGAACGAGACGAGTCGTGGAGCAAACAACCGATCCCAACCTAAGGCATACCAAACAGGTTTAAAACAAAGTCCTTTCTGGCTACCTCCTCGCGTATTGATGAAGCATTTCGTACTCTCGTCGGTTGATTCGAAGGTTTGCGTATTTGAATAGTATGCCCATTTGCTCCTGGCTCGTTCCGTGCTTAAGCACTCTATTCAAATGCAGCATGTTCGGGCAGACCAGCGTGAGTGCAAGAATGGTATGGAAAATTTCTTCCCCTTGGGAACTGAAGGCCTCCCGATTCTTGGGTGCACAGCGAACCTACGCCCGGCCTGAGAAAGGGATTCTGCTGGCCCTCCCTAAGTCCGTTTTACGAAAGAGTCTGTCCACCTTTGAAGGTAGCTGACCCGCTGCGTGCTGAATGTCAAGTGAAATGAGCTTTCCCAAGCATGTTGAGGAAAGAGATGTGGAACACCTAGAAAGTATGTCATAACCGCCTTTCCAGTGCCCAATCTTTCTCTGCTGAATCGATTGTTGTTACACGTGTCACGGGGTAAGAAAAAACCACCTCGCTCCATGTTGGTGTGAAGTCTTTCCGGTCACTCTGTCCGAGAAGAGATGCTTGCGTGCACCGATCTACTGTCAGATTGTTGAATGATGTATTTCTTAGAGGATAGCTATTGGCGCAGTAAAGCCTAATTCTTCCTTGGTAGTTCTACGGATCCGAACGTTGTGGCTCCCTGATCTGTAATTACTGAATTTCGTCAGGGCGGTGGATGGAGTTGGTTAAAGCTTTAGTGCCCTTTCTTTGAAAGCGTTAGTCGATCTATAACGGATTGATGTGGCGTAGCAGCGACTGGAATCGATCTGAATGAAGCGTAGTTCTGGGGCTTTCTATTTAGTTGTTCAAGAGGAAAAGATACTGGCTTAAGCTTTCGAACTGCAGCAGGCTTTCCTGGGTTGCTTTAAGAGGAGATTTACGGAAAGGATTTTTTCTCCAATTCAAACCCGGCGAAAAAAAGCTAGGCCAACTGCTACAGAAACTTGATCTCTAGAGGCTTCTATTTTTTGGCAAGTGAATCCATTATGAACCCTGGAGCTTCTTATATGAATCTTACTCGGGGACAAGCACTGCTTGAATACGAGCGAGCTGGCTTTTTTTTGAGAGACTACTTAAGGGAAGAAAAGATTGAAAACTAACTTGCTGCCCTAGAACCATCGAGCCTAGCCTGCCCGATCCATAGCCCTTGGGAACTCCCTTGTAGAAGGACTCCAACTTCCATTTCAACTGCCACTGCAACTGGAGCCCTACCCCATTTCAACTCCAACTGGCTCGAAAGGAGAAAGCCTTACTACTGGCAAAGCTTACTTTTTTTTCAATTAATTGAAAAAGTTTCGTTTTATATAGCTGCAAAATGAAGCAAGTCACTTTTCACTCGGAGTAGTTCTGCAATAAAAGAGCATCAATTAGGCAGGTAAAAGCCCCGTGTACTAATAATGAATGTGCTTTTCTTTTTCGTGTAGTTCTTAGCAAAGACTGGATAGCTTGCCAGTTTGTTTGGCGCAGCATTCTTCCAAGAAGCAACATCACTCATCCTCATACCGAGTAGAGCGATTAGTTGAGTCTACATTTCAATAGGAATCGGCATCGGAGCTCCATAGCACCGTTTCAGTCGAACGATCAGCAGGCCACGATAGCAGACAGAGGCATAGTCTTTCTTAAGCAGAGATAGATGAGCTAATTGTTTTATCTTACTTAGTGTGGCTTACGCCATTCATTAGCGGGATCTTTCTCTCTCTCCCCAAGCCAGGATAGCCTGAATCAGATATTAGGGAAGGTGCCTCTCCACATTCAAGGACGGAGAGTTCTCTACCCATCTGTTTCAGTTCCTGGACTTGAATCTAAGGCAACCTTTGGATTTTGGACTACAATCAACTCCCACTCAGAACTCACTTAGAGTGGCCTACTGAACAAGGATGTAAATGTGCTAAACAGGCTTTCCTTTTGCTTTGTCCTCCCCGTTTTGGGTGTCACTATAATATATGCACAGAATGTGTTCCTGGCTGTAATAGTAATAAAATAAAAGCTTTGCTCGATTCCTATCCTAAAGAATGGGATAATAAGGGCATGGCCTAGGCGATCCTATAAGTCAAAAGTGGATTCTCTAGCCCTGGACTTCATCCCTTGCGTAAACCAGACTAAGTAGTCCATTCCGATGTTCTGCTTCATGCCCACTGCAAACTACTCCTTGCAAGTCCTACATCCTCGATGCCCGAGGAAGCACTTGTAGCTAACCGCTTTGCTCTTAATAAAGAAAAAGGCGTCTTCGTCTTGTTTAGTATAGACTAGACCTAGCTGAACCTTTTACTGAAATATTTCAATATTAGGTTATCTTTCTTTCTTCTTTTCGGTCAATCAAACATAGAGTTAGTAAGCCCAACAATCAGACGGGCTCAGCGAATGCTGCCTTCACTCAAAACCAAAAAACAAGCTCGTAGGCCTTTATAGAATAGACCATTATACAGCCGGTCAAACTATGGGTGATTACACATCATTTACTTAAACGTGAGATTTGAAGGGCTAATCTTTTAGGTTCTCTGCTCTCTCAAGAACCGTGTAAAAGATAGCAAAGAGTCTTTTTTGAAAGGCAAGAAAAGAGATTTCGTATTCGTATATTGGTTTGTACTTCGTTCCTGTTCCGGCACTGAGCATAAGCCTTGAGCTGAGCAATCTAGGTCCTAAACTTCCAAAGAATGACTTTCAATGAGCGCTATAAAAAGTTTGTAAAACCTGGGATTTTTCGGGAAAAAGGTCTAATCTTCTATCTTATGTAATTCAATTTCAAGGGTGATGGTTAGCAAGGTGTTCCCAGGGGGATACTACCTGAACTATTACGTTTTCCCCTATTAATTTGAGAAACTGATTTTATACTTTTCCTGGTGTGGTTTTACCTCCTAACTAGGGATGAGTAGCTGGCCTTTGTTCCATTTTTTTCCCTTGTGTGTGAGATATATCTATATCTTGTTGGGATCATGTTCGTAGAGTGAAGGGCTTATACAAAAGATTATGGTAGTCGTTATGAAGCATCAGCAGCAGATTCCCTCCCAACAGGTAAATAGCTATAGTAAGAGCTAACCAATTTCATCATTTCGAGAGCTAGTAGCCATATCTAGTAGTCAGGGTTGAATAAGCGCTAAGGGCATAGCGTCAGGCACCCCCATAGTCACATTTCATCCAATTTACCAGGCCCAGCAACTGCGCAAGCATAGGCTAAGGTGGCAGCATCTCGCCCGGCATTCCTTCCATTCCCCTAAATTCACTTTCTGGTGAAGGACTTCCGGATTAAGCTCGTTGCAAGGCTCTTTTAGGCGGGGTTCTTTGGCCTTGTAGCTAGTACCCTTGGGTACCTTATGCTAGGGTTGAAAGTGAATAAGTGATGCCGTCCTATGAGCTTTTTTTTGAAAGTTCTTCTATTTAGAGTTACGAAAGCAGGACTTAAGTCATAGCCAGGAGATAAGTCATAGCTTACTCTTTCTCTTTGTGTGAATCAAGCCGCTAGCAAAGAATTGATTGTAGTATGATTTGTACAGTTACCGGGTAAATTGTTAACAAGGAAAGCAAGAACTCTTCTATTGTTCTTGCATTACAGTCCGGACTGAAGTTGGAAGAGAAGTTACAGTTGTCCGAAGTTCCTTTTTAGAATGAAATCAAACTCATGGATTTCTTCTTAGTTACCTCTTCTTTTCTGGATTGCACCAAAAGAAGATGACCGATTTGCTGCTTCGGCAGAGGGGCTAGTCTCAATCGAGTAGGGCGTCTAACTGGGAGCGAAGGGATTAGTAAGTGATGAAATGGGTGTAGTCAGATCAGACGCTTTCCGAGCCTAAGGCTTTTCTTTTGTCCGTCTTCTATTTAAGGCATTAGTCAGACGGCAAAAAGACATTAATCTTCCTGAACGACTTACCTCTGCCCTCTGGGACTTATTTCCGGGTCGAGTTAAGTTAATAAAGAGGGCTATTCACCAGAAGGATGGAGACTAAGCCAAGCGAAAGAATCAGACTTTGCTTTCTTCTTCCAGGCTTAAGGACTGGTATCAATAAAATCTTAATTGTAAACTGCAGCTAGAAGATCTGGAGAGTCAGCCAAGCAAGGTCAAGTAGCTGATTCAATAGTAAGTTACCGGATCACGGTCTTAGTCCGGCTTACATATCCTGTTGATCAGTTAGAAGCTAAGGGAGAATCTGACGGCTTTTCTTTCCGGTCCCCAAAGGTTCTTTGCAAGACAATGTCATTTTTCGGCTCTACTTCTTATATGAATCAAATCATATGCTGGAAAGCCATATCTGAGACACTTCTTTCCTATCTCTGTATAAAGGTATAAAGATCGTAGTGCTTTCCTGCTCACTCGTAGGGTGTGAAAGCCTTCGCATTCCTCTCTTCCCTGCGGCTATATAAAGACAGGGCTTTACCTCTTAGCCCGCTTGCTTGTAAAGAACACTACTACTTCTTACTAAGTCCTCAAGCTCTTAATCTTCTGCTTTCGTCTGACGGAGTGAAGTCGGGATTACCCTGTAAGGAAGATTAATGGAATCAGCGGGTTTTAGAAGAGAATCCAAGGAAGTTGGCAGATCTGGGTTTTGGCCTTCTTGTGGTCTTATCTTTCGTAGCCTTCTCTTAGTGGAACGAAGTCTAATTAGACTGGTCCTACGAATGCATTCTTTAGTCAAGCAAAGAGGAAGCTAGCAGGTATGACTTCCTGGCTGTCTAAGTAAGGGATTCACCAGAGAGGGGTATTGGAATGGGAGAAGTTCGGCACAACTAACTAAAAGACTTGACTTTCCCTGTAAAGGACCATCGATGAGATTCTAAGGTAACTACTCTTTCGAATGACTGATTTACGGCTGCTGACTTAGACTTCTTTCCTGCTTATCTACTAAAGCCTAAACTCAATCTTACGGATCCTTTTCCCTGAAAGCGGTTAGCTGTGAAAGCGGTAAGCAGTGAAATGGAACCAACTTTCACTCTCTCTTCACTATATGGTATCACAGCCTCTTCAGCTTATTCGTTCATTCATTTAGTTATAGACTTCTCTCTCATTCCAGGCAAGCAATAAAGAGAAAGAAAGAATGCTCTAGCTCAGCTTACAAGCAAGCAAGCAAGGATCCGACCCAAGTCTTTTTTCTGTCTTCCTCGGGTAAGCTACATCTCCTTCCTTTCCTCTCGTTATTACTCGAGTGACTTCCTTTCCTCTCGTTATTATTATTATTACTCGAGTTACTACCTTTCCTTTAATAACATGCTAACGGCTAAGGCATATCAGTCTTACCCCGGCTAACTTGAATATCATTGACTTACTCATTTTGACTCATTTTTGTCTAATTTCTAGCAATTAAGCTTGCATTTCCTTGCTATTCAGCTTACACTTTCCTCAGGTTGCTTGCATGCTTCTTCAAGGCGGAAAGATAAGATTCACTAACCAATATCTGCAGTCCGGCACTCCATAACTGGGACAGAAAGAGGAGGATACCCGAAAACAGCAGGAATTGGGACAGACTGAGAGAGCGTACCCTTTTCGGGTACAATAACCTACCTTACTTAAGTAAAGGACCAACGACAGAGGGGCGATAGCGGCTTCCGAAAGCTGGTTAGCAAAATTATCCCGGATAACCACTTTTTCTTCTTCGAGAACTACAGTACCGACTCGCGAACTTTCGAAAAAGGTATCCTATTCTAAGAATGACTACTTCCCTTTTCTGTTCAATCCTTCGGAACACTCTCAGAGTAAGCAAGCCCCTAAGAGCAAATAGGGCTAATCTTTAGGAATATCCTTGTTTTGATATGATAAGATTCGGGTTTTCCTTTGCTTGCATTGCCTGCTAAAAACCTTTGCTTTTCGATTGGTTTGCTTGGATTGAAGCTGAAGATTTATTCGAAATTCTTACGGCCGGGAACCCTAAATCTGAGACCAGAACAGAAGCCCTCTTCTTTGAAGAATGGCAGGATTACTCGCAAGTGGAAATCAAACTCTATTTACGGAAAAAGACTTACTCATCTCAGGTTGATCAGGTCTTACTCTTGGATTGATCTGGGCTTTCCAAAAGATCTCATGGAGGACTGGGTGGACTATTTCTTCGGGCTATATGGAATATTGAAGTGGACTGGCTATTGTAGTATTCGATAGAAAGCAAGAATCAACAGCATTTGAGTCGTACGCAGCTTGCTACTGCTGATTCTCTGTAGGCCTGCGCTTATATCACAACCACTACAGGTGGAATCCATGGAATTTCCTTCTACTTGACCGATGAACTCTCTTGAGTGATATCGTACTCACCAACCGAACTAGAATGAGATATATCACCTACGGATGCACAAAAGAAAGAAAAGGTGAGAAATAAAGGAAGATATAGCTAGTGTGCCGCGAAGGGACTTTCAGAGGACTTTCACAAGAATAGCAGGAAATCGATGTACGTAGTTGGGAAAGAAATGACTTGATTAGAAGTGTAAGGAAAGCAATTTAATCCTGTCTAGTGCGCCTAGGACTGTGAAGACTTTTGCCCTGCTGACTCGTCTTTAACTGCCTTATTTGTACTGATGAAAGTCCTATCGGCCAATCATCATGTGGGGTAGTCAAATGGATCAGGGATCAGAACTTTTTCTTTTCTGTGGTTAGATATTTGCTTCTTATTGGCGCTATGGCCTGCGTTCGCCCTTCTCATTATTTTATTTCCATTTCCAAAGTGGGCTTGGACGGCCTAACTGGGCTCATGTTCCGCCTTATTTCTCCAAGCCCATATAGTATGGGCGGCTACTGCAAATAGAAGGCGCCAGTCTATAGACCTTGGTCCCTAACTCATTTAGCTGAGATCCTTAGACCCAGACCCCCCACATTCACATCTCACCTTCCAGTGAACGATCTTCTCCTAATCAACGAGGATTCTCTCTAGGTTGCACTCCTAACCCACACCAGGATATGGCTAATGGTTGTCTCCAGAGGATCAAAATTTGCATGCCAAGGTCTCACCGTAAGATAGTGATCGGCAATCATCCAAGGTCTGCACGTTAAGCCTCTCTAGCTCCACTCTCGCCCAATCTTTCAGCCCATCCTTGAAGTAGAAGAGGGAGTCTTTTCTTTGTCGGACAGCCCTTCAATCTCAAGCATGAGGGTAGTAAACTCTTTGATATAATCAGAAAAACTACCAGATTGCCTTAGCCGTCGAAATTTTGCACGTGCTTCCGTGTCTGCGTTGTGGGGCACAAAGTGCTTCCGCCTTGAACTGCTCCCACGTAATAATAATGCACAGGCCCCTCCCCCTTTCGGTGTGTTTTCCGCGCCACCAGAGCATCCCGAAGGAAGGTGGGGGCGTTGCTGATTGAGCAGCAACCGTTGCTTTGCATCTGGCACGGTGGTGTTGTCGGTGTGAAGTCGAATGGTTGGCTGTAATGACTCGATAAGCAGCTTTAAGGCACGGAAGTTGGTTGGGTAGTGACTTGTGATCCTGGGTACAATCGGCTGATGGTTCATCTTGCCAGGAAGGGAAAAAAAAGTCTTTCGGATTTTTCATTTTTGAATTAAGGCGGGCCCAAACTCTTGCTGTGTGTATATAGCTGTCATTCATTGTCTCACTTTCTATACTTGTACTAATGTACCAATCAGGATTGAGCTTGATGGTGACAGGTGGGCGAGAGCGCTACTGTCACAAATACAGTGGAGACTTCACTGATGGTTGGTTATGCTTTAAGTGAAAGTTACAGGGGTTTGTTTGATTACGATCAAACAAAACTAGAGCCGAAATCACGCTGTCAGGTTGATTGCGTTACGTTACAATGTCTGAAGGGAAAAGGGTACGTATTTACAACCATTTTACAACATTAATTCAGAAGAGAGGTTGAGCATGATTTTCCATCTGGGCGTACAATAGGTGGTGGAGATCCGGGCGCATAGCCAACCTGCAACATGGATTCCGAGATAAGTAGAGGCATGGGCACTGGTAGTTGCATCAAGAGAAACAGTATCATAATCAAGATAAAGGATATATAGCCATAGTCAGCTGCTGCTGCCATCGCTTTTCTTTTTTAGTGAGATCCTCAAAAAGACGGAGCATGGACAAGGAAGACTAATCACAGCTAGTCGTGTGTCGAAATGGGACAGAGAGAGTTTGTCAATCAACCACCTCTCCTCCCCTGACCAGAAAGCGGATCTGATTTAAAAAGCCAGAAAGCCAGTCTTCCATAGCCGACAGCCTCTCTTCTCTGTCCTCAACCAACTACCTAACTTAAGCTGCTTTTATCTCTAACCTTTCCAACTTCAAAGCCGAAAAACCACAATCATTCTCTTTCTTTTCTTCTACGATCCCTTTCAAAGAAACTATGCTAGCTTATTGATTCCAAACCAAGCATTTCATTTTGGACGCTCCTTAGTTGATTCCTTGAGAGGAAAACCATTCTTAAGAAAGGCTTTTCGTTCTGCACATCCGAAATAGGTTGCGCAGCAAGACGGATATGCTCTCCATCGCTCAGGATGACACCTGAGTTACTACACCGAAGATGCTTTCTTTATACTAGTACTAGTTCGGGGGTCTGTAAAGCTCTTATTCTAGTTAAGTTGAAAATCCAATTACGGGTGGGCAACTAGTGAGTAGTGACGTAGCTCATGAGCTTGTTCCAAAGCTGTTCCAATTGACTGTATGAGGATACAAAATTCAAAGAGAGAAGGCAGTCGCGGCACACTTACTAACTATATCCTAGCCCGGTGAACTAGCAGCGGACGCATCAATAGCTGCAGACGCGGAGAGGAATGAATTATATAACTAGTGGGAGGACTTTTTCAAGAGAAAGAATTTAGAGATAGCAAGGTCTTCTTTATTAGAAATAGCACGCACAGGACAGAGAGAAGAGCTTATCCCCCCTGGGGCTGGGGGGACTCTCTTTAAATTACAGACACGTTAGCAATCACGATTGTTGAATCAGCCTCGGAGAACTGAACTCACTTAATCCTCATCTCTTGAACTCACTGAAACCAAGCCAATGGAGATTCAAGTACCAAGCTTCCTTCGACGTGAACGGACGCTTTCTCATTAGACCAGAGAAAGCTTTTTTTTTCTCAAGCAAAGACGAATCAAAACCTTTCTTCTCTTATTCAATTTATAGTTTGATGAGCAGATCACTCCTAAAAAAAATCCTTCTCTTATATACGATAGCACCAGTTCGCTATGACAATTTTCCGGTGTTCTTTTGATCAACTTGTTTGTGAGATTGAAAGCTTGTCCTGCTTTTTGCGTCGTCGTGATGAGGGCTACCCATTAGCTGAGCACGAAGTGTTGGCTATCCAGAACTTCCTTCTTTCCAATTCCAAGGCAGACTCCTTTTCTCCTCTTCATCTCGTGCTTGTAAGTGAGGTAAATGAGGATGCTATTTCCTCTTCTTCTTCTACTTCCTTTTTATTTAGAGCCTAAGGATAAACTGGTTCTAGGAGCTTTTGGTGGGATTGAGTGCTTGTATTGGTCGGTCCCCTCGCATTGGAGTGCTTGCTGGTTTAAGGGCTAGTATCAATACTATTTTTCACTATACGAGGAGCAGTACTACAAGAGAGCTGTAACACAGAAATAAGTCGATTACTGCCATTCCGGAATCCGGTTTGAGAAGTGTTTCGTCCGGGAGATATAGCTCATCAACGCATACATACAGAGATCCTGTGATTTGATCTGTACTAGAGACGGGAAGGGAAGAACCAGAGGAAGACTCCATAGCTGATAGAACCAAGGCCAAGGGCTGGACTGACGAGAAAGTGAAAAGTGATCTGCACTATAGCTTCTCCCATTCCTTATTTCAGCTTTGCTTTGAGTGCTTAGATAAAGTAGCACGGGGGATAGAAAGTGCTTTTTCCTGCAGGGATAGATTCTTTCTCTTTATTAGAGCCGAAACTGTACGAGGAGAGAATTAAGTCCACTCAAGTGGAAATAATCAGACTGCTTCCATACCTTATCTCAGGTTATCCTTTAGTGCTGGTATGGGGCACTATCCTCGAAGTAAGGGAGAGGGGGATGATACCTATTTTCTAACTATGATAGCAGTCAAGTACTAGCTCCAACCGCTTACTGGAAGAGCAGAGAGAACTTTTTTTCTTTAGTAGAGTTAGTCGACTTAAGGGAGGCACTGTCAGGGAATATAATATCATTACCATTAAGAGCAAAAAGCTCAAGTGATTTGCCCTTGACTACTGTCAGGCCAGGGGAGATAACTGCATAACCTAGGGAATACAACTCCATAAGAGCGAGAAAGTACGGGGATAGAAAGAATCACACGATTCCCTTTCGTGATAGAAGCTTTAATAGGATAGGAGTGCACAGGTTCGCAACAAGACTCTTCTCTGACTAGAAGAGCTGCGCCTAAGACTCTAAAGCGAAGGGAGGTGGTCCCTCGAGTAATATCTCTAGGGTAACATCCGGCTGTAGAGCCTTAGATGAGTACCAGTAGAGCTCATCGCACCATTTCTGTACCCAGCGTCTAAGTATAGACCATTCCATGAACTCTTTCATACCTATTTGTTGAAAGTAGTTATCTGGAATTACCCGAAGCTCCTTAGGTCTGTGCTCCTTACGAAGCAAATCGACCAAAAGGCCATACAAGTATGGGTTCAGAGGTTTGCCTCGGCCTAACCACAATTCCAGTGGTAGACGGTAACGTTCCCAGATAGCCCTCTTCCGTCTCACTGAACGGGATCGAGAGTTATCTAAGGACGCAAGCGTCTTGTATCCAGCTCCACCAATCCTCCAGAGGGTTGGGTTGAGAACCTATTGATATAGGTTTGTGAATGTTAGAAGGAATGAGTCAGCTAGAGATGCTACAAGCTATAACAAGCTAAAGTGAAGTGTGTAAAACTTATAATTTACAGACTCTTCTTCATAGCCCTTGGATATTACTTGCTTAGGAACCCTAGGCTTGCTTCTAGCTTCTTATTTACCCTCGTCTAAATTCAATCTCATATGTAAGATCATATTCTTTATTCCTCTTCAATCATAGCTTCTACTTTACACGTGTAAATTCTATCAGTCTTATATGCTTAAATTGAGTTAGTCTTCAATCATTCCTTCTCCTCAATTCAATAGAAATTGAGCCTTCTCCTTCTATTGAATTGCTCCGCTGGGAGAGAAAGGATTCGGCATTCGTTCTTAGATCTTCCGTTGCTTACTCTTATCCATACGAAAAAGAATCCATGCTGGGAACAATCTCTCTCCGCTTGAATGTTATCGCTTCCCTTGCCTTAACCCGGCCTTAACTTAACTTAAAAGGCTCGTCACTTAGACTCTTCATCTTAGCTTGTAGCTGGAGGACTGACTTTGTTTTCTTTCCTACGCAAGTCTGGTTCTGTCTCGGGTAGTTCGAGTAGTAGTAGCGAGCCTATATATACATATATTCTATTTCATCAGGTTCCTTAGGAAAGGCTGAAAAGAGCCTTGTTGCTTGCTTGTCTAGCTCTGCTGCTCGTGAAGAGCTAGATCCATAACATTCACACCTGGCTACTCGCTCTGTTGCGGATTTAGTTTCAGGGTTCGTTTTGACTGATTCTTTAGTTGAAGCAACTGATGCCCTAACTTAACCCGCCTTACCTTTGGTGCTTTCTATTTCTATAAGTAGTACTTGATCCCGGAAAAAGGGTCAAGGGATAGGCTTGATGCCAGATCCACTTTTAGGGTTGACTCAGCAGTTGAAGAAGGTTGTAATTTGACTAGCTGTTCTCTCTTTCCTGTGCTCGCTAACTTTTTCATCCGTGATAATTGACTAAACTCTGTCAGGTGCTATCTACGAAGACCAAAAGCTGCGGCTATCTTTAGAAAGAATGCATCCGATCGGGAGACAGACCCTTCAGCGGGGCATCTATTACCTATTCATTCAGCCTCCGCGCCTGGTGAAGCGAAAAAGCCTAGTCCATTTCTTTTTCTATTTCTCTTCGGAGAAAGTATCCGATTTTGCATTGAACCCCTCGGGCTATCCTCTTCTATTATCTCTTCTATTAAAGGGAATTTATATCCTGTAGTAAATAGTAAATGAAAGAATATCTGACTTACACTACAAGCTCTACTTCTAACTAATAGCTCAAGACGGAGGCACATGGCGATAGATGCTTCTTGTCCTATCTGTGGAAGTGAGGTGCAATGCCAACTTTGCATGCCTTGCGGGACTGTGAGGGAGAAAGAAACTTGTGGCTGAGGTTGATAAAACCAAGGCCAGGGGCTGGTCTTTTTCTATTTGGATAGGTCTGCATGGCTTCTATCAAATCTATCTATGAAGTGAGGTCGCTTTGGTAATGTGAGCTGGCCTACTATTTCTAGTGTTGCTGCATGGAACCTCTGGCAGTGGAGGTTCTGAAAGAATTATTGATGATAATTATGTTTGTGAACGTGACCCAGTGATGACTGTTATGTCCTTAGCCAAGGAAATCCTCCATGCTCAAGAGCTCTTGGAAACCATGGGTTCTGTAGCTCCCACCGGAGAGGAACGGTTAATAGGTTGGCCCCAACAGGATGGGTGAAAGTGAACACTGATGGGGCCTATCGTCGCTCGGTCAACCTGGCAACGGCTGGAGGTCTTATCCGGGATGAAGTTGGCCTGTGGAAGGTGGGGTTTTCATAAACCATTGGTTCCTGCTCTTTTCTGAATGCTGAACTATGGGGCATTTGTTTAGGTCTCCAGTTAGCTTGGAGGGGGCCCGTCAGGTTGTTATAGAAGTTGACTCCTTACTAGCAGTAGACCTTGTATCGAGATGTTCAGCTCATGTAAATGACAACTTCTCTCTTGTGGACGGTATCAAGCATCTCATGGCTCGTGATTGGATTGTGAAAGTCACTTAAGTGTTCCGGGAAGCAAATAGGTGTGCTGACTGGCTAGCGGGACTAATGCTAAAAAATTGCTAAACTACTCGCTTCAAGTCTTCCGCTCTCTTACTCTAACTCTAGTTCTGTGCTTGACTCGAGTGTACTAAAGAGCTTGCTTTCAGGTCTAAGCTACCTAAAAGAAAGGGCAAGGAACCTTAACGGAAAACAACTCAACTGCCTGCGCTATCAGATGAGAATATGAAAAGAAAATCCAATCCCTAAACTGACACCACTCGCGGGACTTGCTGGCAGATCGACTACTCGCAGGAAGAAGAGGAAACACTAGAAGACTTTCACACCATAGATGACTGGCTGGGAGATTCAACTTATCCCAAGCGAGAAGAGAAGCCTATCCCACTCCTTCAATAGCTCATCACGTTCAATCACTTATTTTTAGGTTCCCCCCGGAGGGAACCTATAAGATATCCCCGTTCTTCTCCCTTAGATTCTAAGGCTTAGATCCCAGGCTGATAGGGCAGGCAGGGGCAGTCTATTACCAACAAATTCGACCGGGGAACTTCCAGTTCTCCTCATCCAGTCTAGCTATCCATCCAAGAGCCAGGATTCACTCCAACTGGAGTCTTTATTGTTGAAAAGCCGTTCTAGTGCAAGCTATAATATTATAAGCAGGGAGATCAAATAATATTATCATATATGATTGTTCCGTTGTTAACCGAGCAAAAGCATTCCCAAGGCCCTTAACTTCTTTAGAAAATGGAAAGATATTTATTTGTCGGTAAAATAACTTTCTTTCGAGTGATTTGATTCATCAATAGGGGACCATCCCATACCATAGGAAGTGGCCTCTTGGAATGCAGTCGTTCAAGCACTAGCAGACCTCAGATTCAATCTTCAAGCCAAAAGCCTGATCTTGCTACTAGAAAGCGAAGGAGCACACAAAGCAAACGAAGGGACTCACCAAGCAAGAACTACGTTCTTTGTGTAGGCGGAATCGACTTTCAATCATAAGATTGACGAAGCCAACGAATCAAGCTGAACACATCTTTGATCCACTCTACGAACTGAAAGCTAAATCTCGCAGCAAAACAAGCACGCAAGAATGGCTATGTTGGGAAGGGGATCAGCGCTATGTAAGAAAGAAGGAAGGGGAAAGAAAAGAGCTCTTTCGCTGGATTGAAGAACAATGAAACTACCTTCTTCCTTTGCTATGGGTATTCTCGCAATAAAGGTTTGAAGATTCTCCCCCAATAGGGAAAGGAATTGAACCGGGTCTGAGCCCTTCTTTCCATCCAGAAAAGATTCTTGTGCGGGTTCACTGGGCTTGGGGAATCTATCATTTATGCTTCCCCGGATGTAAATTGAAAACTCTTTTTTTTCGGGTTCCTACTACGTTGTCCTCTTCCCCTACTGAAGATTCAAAAGGCGAGCACGGGATTAGTTTCAGTTTAGTGGGCATCCTCTGCTTGAAAGCTTCAGGCAGAAAGCAGACGGGCACTAAAAAAAAAGGGGTAGTAGTAGCTTCCTCCTCTTCTGTCTGGTAATAGGGTTTCACCCAGAATAGAAGGATTTCTCGTAACTCATTGGAGAACTTGTTATAGGCGCAATCCGTGGGCCAGACTGAAGCTGACTCCCTCAATGCTGAAAAACAAAACCAAACCTGAAAACATAAGACGAGGCCTGGCTCAAACTACTTCTTCGGGAGTCGAGCCTGAACTCGAATGATTCTCCTTGCTAATCACGTGGTATTTATTAGGATTAGGACTGAGAAAAATTCATTCAGTACCAGTACTGAGAAGCATGTCCCTTAAATGAAAGAAGGGCTCGGAAAAGATATAGGTATGGTCACGGAGCGGATGGAATGGTACCGGCTTTCGCTTTCTCACGAATTGGATTTGAACCAATATCTCCGGGCGACTTTCCTTTTTTATTGTTAAGAGTGCTATCGATCCCTCATTCCATTCTTCTTTCTCCTCGTTCTTGGGACTTGCAAAAGGACTGTGTTCGTAATCCTCTATTCCCTCTGTTTTTATCCCACCTTGTTCTCATCGTCTCTCCTTGTGTTGAGGTCGTCTTTCGACCTCAAGCACGCTTCTTTAATACCTTTTTCGTACTTGACTCCTGAGCGTTTGGAATCTTCATTGAGCTTTATCTGCTTCAATAAGGTCTTACAATAGCCTTATCTCTACGTTGGAGGAGAAGTTCTAGCCGCTTCCTCCTGTTCTCCTTGCTGCGTCGAAACTAAGGCATTGGACTAATTCATTCGCCACGTGAAAGCTTTAGTACATAAAAACTTTCTTTCCGAGTCTCCGTTATCGCTTTGGTAACGAGGGGTTGCTATTGAGTTACTCTTTTGTTATGTCAAAGTGACGGTTCTCTCTAACCTTCTCTTACTCACCTTACTTTAAACCTGTCTATTTTTCGTACCTTCGTATCTATAATCTAAACACTTATCACCTTTGTGCCTTATGTACTTCCCGGCTCAAGAGCCACAGTGACTGGAACAAGAGGAAAGCCGCCTTAATCAGTCAAGCAAGCAATTTGAATAGGGATTATGAACAGGCCCTTACCTTGGCCTTAGCCGTTCGATTGATTGTTCTAAAGTCGAAGTCGTTTCGTTAAGTCGTAAGTTTTTTCAGTGATTAAATGGAAAGGGGGAGCGGTTCGGGCCTACTCTTGAACTTTTAGGCTAATGAAATTGAAAGCCGAAACAAAGGCCAAATATCGGCATGTAACTGAGTACGAACGGTGTGAGCTCCGAAAGAATATCCTAATCCCCTTAAGAAGAATAGAGAACAAGGGTAAGTGTCACTTCCTGTTGCTTTTTAGCTCTTTCGAGTCTTTCCTTTTGGTGACTGTTTTGCCGGCTTCTAAAAAGAAAGTCTCTCCCTTATCTGCTAGCTCAAAGCCCGTCGGTACTGTCTTGTTCCATCACTTTGAGTTAGTTGAAAGTCCTTCTCAATCAGGCCGTGTCCTCATCTGGGAATCACTCATCCACTGCTCTTTCTCTCACATCAGTCCGTCAGCCTATTCTATCACGTATCAGGAAAGACAGTAATCAACTAAAGGCACTAATACGAGTCTTCAGCCCTTCTTATTGCAAGAGCAGACCATTCCCGAACAGCATAGTCTGATGTCAAAGCTTCAACCCTATCTATACACCAGCTCTTTCCCTAACTGACTTTTGAAAAAAGACATGTGGACATTCAAAAGCTATTTCTCGAGTCAAATATTTTTTCTATCCCATAAGCTCAAGTACCACATCCGATTCTATAGATGATACGACAACGACGGTTACAGATATTGCATCAAGAGCGGATTCAATACAAGAGCACATTAAAGAGAAAGCACTCGCAGATGAAGATCTGTGGGCATTCGGACTCCTTCTGTAAGAACCGATTCTAGCAAGCCCTTTGTCCACCTGCTTGAAAGCTCTTCAAATCCTGACTTCGATGACAGCGAATTCTCTTTTTTAAGGAATTACTCGACTTCGTCAGACTTTTTATGCAAAGACATCCGAGGCAACCTTTCCTACTACTTAGAAGTCCAATTTGAATCCTTTGCTCGGGGGAATTGGGTGAATGAGAATTCCCTTCCTAGGGCACAAAGGGGCAACCGTAGGCACGGGATGCTAGCTTCAGGTTGCTTTTCTTTCGCACAGAAGAAGAAGTTCCATCCTCCTCTCTCCGCTCCAGCCAGTGATCCACTTCGAATAGAACTCAACGTTGTGCGCTAGGTTTCAAGGTCAGATAGGGGTTGGCAGAAAGAAGTAAATTTAACAATTCCCTTTTTCTTATAGAATTTTCTAATTTTTCTTAGTAGTGATTCCGTCAAGATATCGAGTAGTTCACATAGATCGATCATAGGCCTGCCAGTGCCTTCAGGCGAGAAAGAAGAAGATATATATTAGAACCATTTCTCGTTTTAAAGTGGACCCTCTCTACTTACTAAGATAAGTTACCCTTCTTTGCGATATAAGCATCAAGAATCAACTAGGATTGAAAGCTATGTATTTCTTACTATAAGAAGGAAGCCGCGCTATCTATCTCTGCTTTCCTGTCTTCCTATCTTTCTGCCTATCTGTCTTTCCTCTTTCTGCTTTGTCTTTCTCGCTGTCGGTAGAGAGTAGTATTTACTAAGTTGTTTGAGGCTGAGCTTCCCTACTTCTGTACTTGCTTGCCTGTCTCTAAGCTGTACTTGCTTGCCTGTATCTAAGTAGGTACGTCTCGCTTCGCTCCTCATTTCCTTGCCGTCTTTCAATTCTGACTATTGAGAAATATCCGTCAGTCTGTCCCCCCTAGCCCGAAGCGAGTAAATAAACTAAGCCCGAGACGGACTTGAGCATTGACTTCTAGTCTCTAAACCTAAAACAAGTTCTCAAAGAAGTGGATTTGCTCACAGCTTCTCCTTCGTTCCGTCAGTCAACGGCAGAATCGATCAATCGCCCCAGGTGTAAGGCCTATCTCGTTTAAAAGTATGACGGCGGGCATTTCCTTGGTTTATGGATTAGGGTGGTGTGCTCTTTGAGCGGGAGTCTGTGTTGTGCCATAAGGGGCATACCAAGTAGATGATTCAAATTCTTTCATATAGAAAGAGAGAGTCGGAACTTTGGAGAGCCTTAAAGACGGATGGAAAACAAGAGTTTCTTTCTCTCCCGCGTTTACTAGAATAGGTTGTTCTAGAATGTAAGGAAGAAAAAGACCCTTACTCTCAAGTACGTACTTTCTCATCCCTGAGACGAGTGTTTTCGAAAGCCAATCTCAGTGCCCGTTAGTATAAGTGAGTAGATTTCGGGTAAACAAGATAACCATCCAGTTCCTCAAGCCCAGCCACTGAATGATCTGTTTGCAACTTTAGCTCTACTCACGAGCCTAACTTAAATCTTTCTCTTTTCCAGACAAGAAGTTTTCTCTAAGCTTTTCGCGGATCAGCTCGACTACCGCTGTAACTAGACTGGCTGGACTTGCGGAAAGATTCTATAAGCTTTAGCAATGAAAAAGCAAACAGTAGTTTCTATGTACCTACCGGAATAGATGACTTATTCAAGCCGCCATCCCAAGCTGGAACTGTACTTCACTTCACCGGCTTTACTAATGTAACCTTCCGAGTACCTGTGCCCGTAAAGACTCTATCTCTACTGCCGCCCCAAGCCTCTGATCTCAAAATCACCATCGCTTGCACTAAGGATACTTTTCTTACTTAACCTACGAACCCATAACTCACGTAAACCACCAATCCTTAAAAAAGAAGAGGTAGGCTGTCAAGACCACTCTTTGCCTATGATTAGATTGGACCATAACTAGTGATCGAAAGATAGCCCAACTTGCATGTGTTAAGCAAAGCTCTTTCTACTTTCTGTCCGCTACTTTCACTCCAAAAGCATAGTGTTCGAAGCGAGAGACCGCGTTTAGGCTAGAGAGCCTTTGATTGAGTCAGCGAGTAGGTCGCATAGGAACGAGGGAAGAAGCTTGTTCAGTCTACTTTTGCTTTGGTGCTTAGAAGTGAGTCAGATCTGATCTTAGCCAACTCTCATTTGACTAAAGTCTCTTAGATGCTCCGAGCCACAGTTTTCAGTAAGACACATTCCTTACGCAACTTTCTATTCCTAGAGTGCCCAGGACGTGGGTGGGAACAAGGAAAGAAGTCTTCAAGGCAGGACCCCGAAGACAAGAAAAGGAGACCACATTCTAGTAAGAGGAAAGGAAGCTAGACCTGATAGGCAATCAAGGGCGACTTAGTTACAGTAATCGTTGATGGGCCAGTAAACAGCATCTTCCTGCACTGGAACTCCCTTAGTTTTGGTTTTGGGTTTGAAGGCATAAGCGCAGCAGATCCTCTTTAAGTTAAGAAGAAGCTCTTGACCTTTAATTTAAGCGGCATTACCTAGGAAGAAAAAGTGCGATCTTCTATCCCAAGGCTAGGATTAGCCTAGTAAATAAATACAGATGAGCCCGTGGGATGATACTTTACTTCTGATCCTACTCTTCTAACAATAGTTGCGCTGGTTCTGCTTTCACATCTGGATGCCGAAAATCGTCTTTCTATCTACAAAGAGCAGGCATGTATGGGACTTTAGGATAAGGCTCTGCAAGACCTTTCTTTTAATATGCCTTTATGTATAACCGGTCTTGGCAAGAATGCCTTTTTATAGAAGAGGCTGCGACGAGGCGATTCTCTCATCTGGAATCGTTTCCGAAGAATCTCTATAGTAAGAAGTAAAAGTTCATATTATATAACACAGGGGAGGTCCAAACATAAGAATAAATTAAAAACAAAGGTTTATCACTGTGATGTTCAACACGTTCAAAGGGCAACCGATGATACTTACCAGAAGTGAAGTAGAGAAGAGCAGAAAACAAGTCAAAGGATACTTGCCCTGAGACCCGAAGGCACTTCGATTCCCGTCGTTAAGTTAAGATTAAGAGTTCTTGCTTCTAGGGGCAATAATAGTTAAGGACAGTAGTTAGGTAAGAAAGAGAGGTTATGAAATAAACAGCTAGATGCTAAACAAAGTAAAGGCAATGGATCATACCGATTTGCCATGGCTATAGCTAGCAGCAATGGCGATGTTTTGGATCTCGGCTAATAGGCCGTTAATCTTGAAAGAGAGGATTCTGCCCATGTCTTTAATCTTCCTCGATAACACTCGATAGCATACAATTACTGATTCTTAAGCTAGGAAGCATCAAAAGCAATCTGACGGCCTGGGATATGATTAAGGCCTTTGAATTTAAATTATAAGTCTTTATTTTATGCCTCTAGATTCTAAATTGGGGGAGGATTATGCATCTTATAAGAAAGTATGGCATCAGTCGAATCGAAGATGGACAGTGAATCAACAGAATAGGCTTCATGCCAACTCGGAAGATCCTGCCTCGGACCTGGACGAGGTGTGATCCATAATAGCCTTTTAGCGGCGAAAGGTGCCTGCTCGTGGAATAGAAAGACTTCGTTGCATCAACAAAGTGTAGTAACGCTTACTTTAGCTCATCGATGTTAAGACGCTTCATTGAACAAGAGAGATGTAATGCCGACTCTATTTTATTGCGGGGAATATCCTAGTTTAAGTGTGGTGTGCCCATGGGACTTGAAAGAGAGTTTTTTGACCCACGCCCGAGGGGGAGGGAGGAAGCTTGGCCTTTTCCTTGCCAGGTAGGACTAGATCCGAGATCACATCTACATCTACGGGATTTGCTGCCGTCCCGAATTCGTGAAGAGATGGGACTAGAGTCAACCTCCTTGGGAATAGCCGGTCGGTTTAAAAGGTTGCATCAATAGTATAAGGAATAGGACTCGCCATAATCTGAGTTAACCATATTATATTACTGAATAACTTTCTTTCTTTCAACGAATCCAGTGAAATCGGTTTACTTTAAAAAAAGAAAATAAAAACTACTCGGTAAACCGGATCTTTAACAGGCACTGGACTTTTGAGGTGAAGCTGCGAGAGGAGATAATACCAGTACGCGAACGGAAAGTAACAAGACGAAGAACCTACTTTCTTTTCGCTTACTCTTTCAGCGCTTGCCTTAGCCGAAGATGAACTACCAGTCTTTGACCATTCGGTTTGAGCCGAAGCTGCTTATGCCCTCACGGAGCCTGATTCAGCTTTAGGTAAATCCGCCTTCCCGATGGCATTTCTTCGTTTTTTGAGCTAGCCTGTAACTTCTTTTCTATCCAAGAAAGAGCGCTTACTCTTACTACGATCATTTGCCTTCTGCAGCTTTTTCTTGCCCGATACCGTAGAGGAGAGAATTTTTGCAGACGAGTACTGAACCGCTTAGGTGGTTGATTCGCTTGCGGGCCGATATATCATCTTCCAAATAGCCGTCGTATTCTATATCTCTTTTACTTCCTCCTTAAGCTCCTACTTCTTTTCACCCCTGCCTTCTCAAAATGGATTTCCCGGGAAGGAATGAACCGACGTATGGCTGATCTGACCGCTTTGAACCTATTGGACTCGCCTCTTACTTGGCTTTCCCTTTTTCTTCTATCTAGTAGCCATGAAAACAATCAAGGCTGGGAAGGGTTCTTGAAGAGCACTTTTCCGAGGGGCTTTTTGGGGTTTTTGGTCTTTTGCGCTTCTGTTTTCTCTTCTTTCTCCTTTTGACATGCAACTTATAAGGCAAATGCTATTTGCTAGTTTACCAGAGGAAGGGGAACGATCGGCCCATCGATACCGTATGGAAAAGAGGAACAAGAGAAGAACGAAGCCCTAGCCCTACATCGCTCTCTTCCGGGGTATTGAGAATGTGGTATTGCTTCACGCGGTCAAAGAAAATATAGAAAATGGCCTAAAAGAGAAGAGGGATCGGGGTTGTTGTCGGTCTATCGGCTTTCGCGGGGCGGTATTAACTAAAGCATTTCTGAAACCTGAAAGACGCTATTGAATAAGAAAAAGAGCAGAAAGCGTAGAAAAGAAGGAGCTTTCTGGTGAAATGAACCACTTAAGAGCTTAAGACATGCATGCTCAGTGGGACAAATCTAATTCATTCTGAGATATCATATAATGTCATATAATGGATCTTGGGATCTCTTGTCTCTCAAAAAAACAAATTGTATTGAAGTCCGTACATACACGTTTTTAAGGTAGTTAATCTTCCTTGTTTTCTTATCCCCAGGTAGGTCAGTGACCGAGGGCAAGAGTCATTCATGCGCTGTAGCCGGGCTAGGGATAGAAGGGATTCCAGGTAAAGCAAAAAGTAAATAAGGGCTTTCTTCTTTTCCTCTATATCTATAGAATACGCCTTCTTCGCCTTGTGATAGCAGG
>CAOJCO010103244.1:0-35617 GCA_948330635.1 Euphorbia biselegans | reverse complement strand
CGCCCGTCCAGTCGGGTAACTACTTTTGTTCAGCCTAAGACTCCCGGTCGACTAACTTCCTACCTCCCGCAACTTCAAATCCTTTCACTCCAGTTGGCCGACAAGCTAGTAAAGTATTGTATTCTTCCGGTCAAACTACTTATTTCTTCCTCTTCCCCCGGCTCACCCTTTGCCCATTCTAAGTTCCGGGCTCTCCCCCTGCTACAGCTACAGTTGCTGTCCTAAGGGCAGTTCCTGTTGGAATACCTGTTATAGGTGTTGCAGGCCCAGGGTAAGCCCAACCAGTCATTGGAGTTGCAGTGCCTCCTTCTAGGAAGACAGTAACAGTCTTTTCACTTTTGCCTTCCATTTCTAATGCTGTCGAGCGAGTGGAAGTTGCTGCATTCCTAAGGGTTTAAATGATTGGAGAAAAAAGGGGTAAGACTCTCCAGTGGAAATGGGAGTTTGCTGGGGTTTCACTTGTACTTACATCCAGTCCATCTAGCTCTATTCTTTCTTTTCCAGTGCAAGTTCCTGCTCCCGGGCATGCGAATAAGCTATAAGATTATCAACTATCTGTGGATACGTCAAGAAGGCTATCTGTAGCTACGCTATTAGCGGATTACCAGGAGGAGTGGGTAGCCTATTTTCAATCTTTACTTTCTAGAGCTATCTAACAGTTCTCTTAAAGCCATTGTCTCTAACTATACAACATATGCAACATCGGCATAGAGAGCAGGTACTTTTTATAGTATAGCTTGCGGCTATCTGGGTAAGTTAGTTTTCAGGCTTTTTTATATTATAAGTCTAAGCGAGTACAGTGTATAAGGGTGGGATTGTGATATCCTTTTTTTACCTAGTACTAGTCCCAGTCCCCTTTTTTTCCCCTGTTTTCAATCCTGGTACAGATCAAGGGAGAAATCTATTTAGTTAGGGAAAGATGTTTTTTTAGGGTAAGCAAGCATAAAGCCAGCAAGCTTTGAAGAGGGAGAACTATAGGGCTTTTTATGCCCGAAAAAGAGGTTCAAAGCTTTTGAAATAGAGGTATGCACGAGCAGAGTAGCTGAACCGAGACTGGATCGAGTTCATTTACGCCTTGCCTGAATTTCGAATTCGAGTTGTTCAATCAATAGGAGCAGGTAAGCGCTAGTCTTTTGGAGCTGTCGTACTGTCCTTTGAAGAAATCCCGGCCCGAGTCCTTTCTTTACATGTCGATTCAGCAAGCAAGGCTAATTTAGTCTTTGCATTCTGACTGTTCGACCTCGACCAGAACATCCCCTTCAATAAGCAGCGCCTTACCTACTAAGCTAAGCTTTAAAGAGTAATCCACCGCAACAGAAACTTCTTTTTTGGATCTTCCTATTCTATATAGAAATAGAAAAAGCGAGAAACCAGTACCAGCTTCTCGCCAACCGTGCTTCCTACCAACTCCGCCAACCCCAGACGGTCCTATTGATTTAGCCGCACCGGAACCCGCAACTGCTGCCTCTACTCCGACAGCTACTGACTTTTCTGATGAATCTTAGCTTGCTTTTGAATACAGTCAAAGTGGGACCTCCCTTGTTCTCGCATTCCTTGCCTTGGCCCGGCCTTCAATCAAAGGCTAGTCATCATTAGCTCATTGGCTTGCTTTCTGATAGCTGCAGCTGCGACAACTCCATATCTATCTGGTCTCGGGGGATGCATCTCATTGAATGTTTTCAGCATCTCTCAAAAACCATTGTTAAGGAAGTTGTTTGCCCATCCGGAAAGGAGAAAATGGCACGATAGAATTCCGGTTAGGCTGTTGTCGGCGCTGTGGGACCTTTGTTTGATAGTCCCAGGTATTTTTCCTCCTTTTCTCTTCTAGAGCGAGATGGGAGATGGTAGCCACCAGGAAGTAGGTGGGGAGGGAAATAAAGAAGTAAATGCATGCAGTAGGTATGTAACCATAATAAGGAGAGAAGTGGAGTATCCTTTGCTGCTTCCGCAGAGACAGTGTTTAGCACATGAAGATCAAGTTCAACAGACGCCCAAGTGAATAGAGCACGAGGTCATCCTCTTGCCTTGGATGGATCTCCACTTTTCGAATCTCTAGAGTGCCATCAGGTAACTTATACTTCACTGAAAGTGAGTGAGACAAAGGGCGTGGCTCATCTCCTTCCTTCAACACCTTCACCACAAAAGGGGACAGCTTGTAAGACCCCTCCAGTATACTCCTTTGAATACTATCAACACTGGCATGAAAATGCTCGAGCTAAAAGCGAGCAGGAGTCAGTCTAGGAAATTCGATGAGTCATCGTAGGGGCTTCTTAGGGACCACCACAAGTCTTCCAGCCGTTCTAGATATCCTCGTGCTGATTTGATTAAATGACTTCTTAATATTTGACTTCCCCATGGCGAACACCTATTCGTGGAAGAAGTGCTGTTGTTGTGAATAAGGTGGATCCTTCTTTCCCGTTTCATCAAGGAATGGAACTCGACAGAAAGAACTGATTGTACTACATCGACGGAATGGGCTGCTTCGAAGGCTTGATCTGATACGCTTTCCTCTTCATCCACTGAGTGCTCGGGGGATAGAAAGCGGGTTGTCGGCAAGCGTGACGAGAGGGCAGAGTTCCTTTGTTCAATGGCAGACAGACACTTGTCTACGAAATCGGGTCCGACAAACAACGGGTAAATGGAGAGGTTTGACCTCAATGGAGGGATAGACAGAGGTCTAGGATAGTACGCTATCGGAGTGAGACCGGGGTACAGTAACGAAGTTAGACCGAAATGAATGACTCAATTCCTCTAGTCTGTTAGATAGTCGTATGTTTTTCGAGGTTGCTTCCTAAAAAGAACTGGGTTTGGCTCGTTGCCTTTGATTCTTTACCCATAGCATAAGATAAAGGGTGCGTGCTTCAACATCTCAGTTTGAACCTCTTGCTCTTAAGGATAAAACTACGATCTTTGCTAGACTGGCAGTTCAGCTTGAGGGATAAATTACTTGGCTGAACTTAACGAACTTGACCTGCTCCTTTAGTTTAGGGCTATAGAGTTGACTTGCTTCTCACTAACGGCAGAATCATAAGCTTCATCACTCGACTCTAAACCAAAATAGAATATATATAGGAAAAAAATCCTTCACTCCGGAAAGGTAGGTTCCATACCGACAAGACCTCCTACCCTAGAATCAGCTCATTTCACACCAACTAAAGTTGAACTTAATCACCAAGGTAGAGTTGGGTAGAGCCCTAATGTAACTGAACGAAGTGGAAAACCCGCAATACGAGAGCAAAAACCTTCTGTGTGTAAGAAGAAGAGCTTAATCGAGTTTTTTAGGCAGGATATAGATCGAGCGCAATAAGCTACAGGAGGGAGTCTTTTGCGAAAAGAGCATCTCAAAGAAGGTCCTCACTCAGCTCTCAGGCTGTCCGTCCCACCAAACAAAGAATAGGAGAAAGGAGTGTAGGATTGGTAAGCTTTGCCGGAAAGAAGCTATTCGAGATCGATATCGCACAGAAATCCTGGATCTATCAAAATGAAAAGCCCGCCAAAGGTGTCCTCACATGAAATCATGAAAAGGATCCGAGCCCATCAAAGACTCTACTACATGAAAGGATCTGAATCTATCCAAATAGCCCAGAAAATGACAGCCATCAAAAAAAAGGCCTAAGCCCATATAACCTCGGCCCATCCAAATGATGTTCAGCGGTCTAAACCCAAATAGCTGTGGCCCATGATCCAAGGGACCCGCAACCAGTCAATCATGCTATCCTTACCTTCCAACCAATCGGCCAATCACGCTATCCTTACCTTCCAACCAAGTTGGTTCATGAGGATTGCATGATTAACGGATCAACACATATTTTTCGTTTTTTCAAAAGAAAGAGAAATGACAACGAGGGCTTTGATGATGTCTACTATATAGTAGTATTGGCACCATAGGCCCGGCCCAACCAACTTATCAGTCCAGACTGTGGGATTTGTGGCCTACCTCTTGGATGGCCCATAGCTCAAGGTCGTGCTGATCCAATGATCCTAACCGTCTGTTGCCAGTGAAATCAACTGGGTTGTGAGCTCTTTGATCGTTTGATGCTTTTTCCTTATACTTCTAATAATGAAAAAACTTCTAATAATGAAAGAAGGATTAAACAAACAGTTTTTTAATATTTAGTTATTATATAATATTATTTCTTTTTTATTTGAAACCCAAACCCAATGGGTCAAGCGAAGGTTTTCTGGCTTAACGAGAGCTGAGCCCACGACGATCTGTAATCGACGGGCCCGAGCTCCAGCTTTGCTTGCTTGCTTCGCGATATTGCGTGAAGGCGCGCACGGCGCGGTATAAGGGCTGTGGGCGGGCTTAGAAGGCTTCTCCAAATCCCACGTATGAAGCTGAAGCACCCGGTTTACGAATCAATCAAACGAGCCACAGACGCCAAACCAAACGCTGTTTCAAAAGCATCCGAAGACGCATCAGTAGACGCAGAAAGAGAGCCTATCCCCTATGGCCCTTGCTATCGCTTTAAACTTCTTCCCTACTTCCCGACAAAACATACATTCTACCGAAGGTAAACTGGTAGTTCTTGTTCACAAGCAAGCGGGCAGGTTTTGAGTTGGATGCTCGAGCAAGCGGAGCCTTCAGTGCTCTACGATCTTCGTTCTATTCTACGGCTAATTGTGCTACTTGAAATCGTTAGTTAGTATCGGGTATCTATCTAACGTTACTGCGCTTTAACGAGACCATAGTGGCGGTTTTAAAGATTAAAGATAGGATAGCGACGCATGGAAGCTTTCTGCACAAAGCAGACCACACTTTTTATTCATTAATTAATAGCCGTTACATAGGAAGTACAATAGGGAAGCTTATGTACACATAAACTAGACAAACCTGCCAAAAAACTAAACACAACATTACAAGAAAAAGTTAACAAACAAACAACATATTAAGTTCAAAAAAATAGAAATAATAGAACTAGAAATAGTGAACTATGCTTTTAGATCTTTGGCTAGTATGCGCGAATTGACTCTTTTCCTTTGGTGCTGTACAGTTCTGGTTAAAGAAGAAATCCTTTCTAGAGTAGAGTAGTCTCCCGACGTAAATTACATAGGGAAAGATCCTTTCGATAGAATAGGTCCGAAGGGACCATTTCTCCTCGAGTTTTTTACGTCTTGGATTCGTTTCAACCGATGTTGCAATCAATGCTTAACACATAGGATTTCAAATTGAATACAGTCTCATTCGTAAGCAAGGCCCTGTTTAGCAAGGAAGTGAAGTCCTTCGTCTTTAATCGCCCTTAGATAGCCAACCAACCAGGCTGTGCACGCATGCATCTGGATATTTTCCGGGAACCAGATGTTTTTCGGCCAGGATAAGGAGGCAGCAGGACGAGAGTAGCTCGAGCTAAAGCGAGAGGTACGTTAAGTTACTCGAGGGATAACGAGAGGGACGAGACAGGAAGGGAGTTTCCCACTGTTTGAATAAAAGTGGAAAGGGAGATACCAAGCAAGGATAGGTCGGAAACTGCGACTGAGACAAGGTGCCCGGCAGCCGAGGTGCGAAGCGAAGTTTCAGCCGGCAAAAGATAGGGCTTTTTAAGACATGGCATAAGCTTGAAGAGATTGCTATTGCTCAGGATGAGTGTCTGGGTAACAAAGCCGAGAAGAGTGTAGTCAAGGCCCGAGGAGAGCGATTTGGCCGGGAGAATCTGGAAAAGAGGGTTAAGTGAGACTTCCCGGGAAGAAAAGAGAGAGCTACGAAGGATGCTTAAAAAGCAGACTGACATGCGCTCATCTACAACAAATAGAAGAATGATGAATAAGATCCCAGAAGGGAGAGTAGATAGGAAGAGAATTCCTCATTTAATGCTTGATCCATGGGAAGGAAGGAGGATTGATGATAGCATCAGTTGCTACACCTAATGAAGATTACTGGTAAGTGAGAAAATCCATAGATGCAGTGAAAGCAAGTGCAACGAGAGAGGGAAAGGTGGGAACGTTAGAAGACTAAACGAGAGAGGGAAAGGTGGGAACGTTAGAAGACTAGATAGGGATTAGGGCCTTGTCTGAAAGCATAAACTCAACAGCAGCTCTTGGGGACCCTTCAAGTACAACTTAGGCAGCCGAATCACCTATTACTGAATTAGCCGCAAAGGAAGACTTTCCATCATCTACCTCTTCTTCTAGTATGTCATTTCCGGGGTACCCTTCCACTACAAGAGGTCTCCATGCCCACAGAGGAACTGAAAGCCTTACACATTACAGTGATCACTACAGGGAAAAGGGTGCCAATGGTTCTGGTTGACAATGGATCGGCCCAGAACGTGTGCTCATTCAGAACTCTCACTTGCTTATAGGATATCAGTCAAAATCTTTCGCAGTCTTAGGGCAGTCTTGATAAAGATAAAT
Source organism: Euphorbia biselegans (assembly GCA_948330635.1). Taxonomy (NCBI): domain Eukaryota; kingdom Viridiplantae; phylum Streptophyta; class Magnoliopsida; order Malpighiales; family Euphorbiaceae; genus Euphorbia; species Euphorbia biselegans. Next base: position 29,266 of record CAOJCO010103244.1, on the reverse strand, counting down.
CATATCTTACAGGAAGCATCCAACCCAAGAGCCAATAAACTAGGGTAGGAATAGGCTTCCCGTTGATTGAATGTGAGGGACTGAGTCAATGCGCATTGCCAGTAAGCAAGGGGATTCTTGAACGACAGAAAGAAGCGCGCCTCTTAGAAGCCCGGAGGAAAACCGGAGGCCCAAGGAAGGGATTTAATAAGCAAGATAGCATTCATCTTATCTTGGGGGGCTTAACAACAGAGAAAAGAGAAAGAGACGATGTTAGAATGGCTTGTGCAAGTGAAGCAGAACTAGCTATTTCTTACCCGAACTGACATAGTTACTGTTAATAAAGGAAGGATCAATAGTAAAGGGAGGGCACGTATGACCATATTAATGCAGCTAAAAGCAAAAGGCATGCATAGCGGCTCGAAGATCCAAGTCAAAACCTGCTGCGCACCTTTCCTTTCAGTCCTTCGCACCTCTCCCTATCGGTTATTGCAAGCAACCTTCCACTCGCCAACCAAGGACTTACGTACTCCCAGGGGTAATTTAGTAAGTGTCCTCCCCTCCTTCGGATCGGAAGAGATAAGGTTAATTTCACACTATCTCTATCTTCTTTTCGAAGAGTTTCAAATTATTCGTCATATACTTTTGACTTCTTTCCCCAACTCCACTGCATCTCTCGGGTTGATCGGTGCTTGCTAATAAGCGTATTCTTAACTGAAATCGGCCTCAACAAATTGAAGAATCGAATATGAGCCTAGAGGCGAAGACGACATGCGTGAGGAGATAGGGGGGGGCATATGAGTTTTTGGTCATGCCTTTCGGCTTGACGAATGCCCCAACTACTTTCTATACCTTAATGAACCAAGTGTTTCAAGACTACCTCCACAAGCTCGCCGTGGTTTATTTTGATGACATTGTGGTGTACATTAGGAACCTAGAGGAGCACCAAGAAAAAGAAAGAAGAAAGTGCTCACCAGACGGCAAGAGCACGAGTTTCATGTGAAGCTGTCTAAGTGCTTGTTCACGCAGAAGAAAATCCCTTTTCTTGCCCACTTCATTGAGGAGGATCGGATTCGCATGGATCCACCGAAGCTAAAGGATCTGTACCCCGTGGTCCATCGGGATTGAGATCTGGATGAAAGCCTTTCTAGATAGCTGAATCGGTGGAACAAGCGACCTTTACGTAATCTTTACTATAGGCTGAAGTAGCCTTTCGTGGGTTTGGTGTAGTGAAAGAGAACAAGTAGCTTCAGTTACTGAACAGGGCAAGTATACCTAGGAAATCGAGATTGGGATCCCATTGATCCAGCGGAAGCAAGGGCTAGGGCATAAACAATAACAGATCCTTTCCACAATAACAGATCCTTTCCATAGGATGTTACAAATAATGCCTATTTTCGATCTTTTTCCTGGTAGTAAGACTGCACTTGCCGCGAAACCTCCTCTCGAATGTACACTAAAGGCTTAAGGTGTGTACTTCCCCCGAAAGAGAACAAGGGACACAATCTTACCGGAAGTGGTCTTTCCAGGGTAAAGAGTACATGCCGATCTTCCTAGCATTGCCATCTTATTATAAGATGCATTAAACCTACTCTTGTGATAGCGGAGACCCCTGCTAACTCTTGTTTTCCTGCCCTCGCCCTTTCTTCCATGTAGAAGTGGATCCTTATATCAGTCCGAGTAAACGAACTAGATAGAAGGAGTCCCATCTAAACAAGAAAAAAGGGAGAACTGCCGAACTTAACCCAGCCTATTGTATAGTATAAAGAAGGCTTTTTCCTTCTTTCGTCCCATCGAGTAAATACCCGGTCCTCAAACTCTTCAAAAGAAAAGCCATCCTTGCACCTTAATACTGTACTTTCCTTTAGCTTTAGGAACTAAAATGCTGACATCTACTATTCCATCAAAGAGCCTATTCATCCGTAAGCCCTTCTAGTTCATCTACATCAGTTAATATCGAATCGCCTCTTGTGCCCCGAGAATGGTCTGTTACGGGCTATCATTCCTATCTTAAGGCAGTTCAGTTGATCGATCCAGGTCCATTCCGCCTCTCTTCGCGAAGGAGGTAAAGCAGGGCTTCTTCAACCTTGGGGAGTTCTTCTGAAGCTATGTCCGCTGACGAAGTTGGGGAGCTTGGCCAGTCTCTCTATCGCCTTCGAAAGATGAAAGTCGAAGTGATTCAGTCCATGTGAGACCTCTATCAAGATAGAGGAGTTCGTCCCTCTGGCGCAAGATAGAGGAGTTCGTCCCCGGTAGTAGCTTTCTTTGCTCTCTTTTGGTTCTTTGGACTGTTCGGGATAGGTGCTATTAGCTGCTGTAAAGCAACTAGCAACTAGATAGATATAAACTACTTTCTTTCATTGGAAAGCTCGCAGATTCTTACACTTACACTCCAAATGAATCAATAGATGAAAAAAGGCCTGCAACTGGTACTGGCTCGACCCACAGCAAACAGAACTATAACACCCACTGAACCCACAGCTAGAACTCCTCCGGGTAGTACAACTACAGGATCTGTAAGGGACAGGCTCTCAAGCAGAAAGTACTTGATCTAAGAGAATTCGAACTGTCAGGGCTTACTTTAGCATTCGAAATAAATGCATGCACTTAGCTTTACAATTGGATGGGCTCACCTTAAGACTGGATAGAAATGAAGGGACCTTATTCGCTCGTTGCTTTCTTGGCTTCCCTTATAAAATAAATAGAAAAAAGAGTCCCCCCTCGGTAGCTCTTACGCTTGGTATGAAATGTAGTACTGCTAGTCTTGAACTACAAGACATATGAAGGGCCCTATGGAAAGCCTATTTCGACATATTCAATCAAGACCTCTGAGAACCCCGAAAAGCTCTAGCCACACGACATATCCACGCCTAAGGGTCTAATTCCCTTTCCCTCGTATGAAACCTACTTGCTCGCCTATGGAAGAAAACTAAGTCGAATGGACTGCTCCTAAAGACTTCCGCCCCCGACCTCTGCTTATGAAAGAATAGAAAGCTTTGGGACTGATTCCTTCCCATAGGTGGATTTTCCCTGCTCCCGTATCTGCCTACTTTAGCCTGCCTTGCGCTTTCTCTCTTATTAGACATATATCTTTCTATATTCATCTTACATAGAGAATAAGACGAGAACTCTATTTTTCCTGCTGGATGTTAAACTTGAGTCAAAGAAGATCATTCCTATCTCTTTTGACTGAGACTGTCCTCGTGGGAGGAAAGGAACTGCCAGGTAAGCAAGGAATGAGTGCTACAGAGACCAGAGAGTGGATTGCAGTCTCCCAACTCAATCAGATAGGTAAAGGTAGTTCGGAGATTGGGAATGGAAGCTAATCAGACTGTCTGGATCGATTGCCTGGAGATTACCAATGGAAAGCGAGACTCTCTCGAATGCCTGTACACTCCTTCTTTCGCCCGGATCTATCTCCTTTACTTTAGCCAAGGAAAGCGGTCCAATACCAGCTTCTGTAATAGGACCGGAGTCGTCAACTGCAGATACGATCACACCGCCATCAACACGAAATCCATCAGCATCTGAGAAGTAAAGTGGATTCCCGTCCTTTACTTCGATTTCCCACATTCTAAAGATCCTGATCCAGATAGGGTCGCCTTCTTCGCTGACGCTCAACCTCGCATCCTTAGGCTATCGAGCTTCGCAAGGACTATATGAATAGGTAAGATTGCGAAAGCATAAGGGAATGTGACTCTCTTTCCACGGGCATTTTCTGACTCTTTGATTCCAAGAATTTACGGTAACCAAGGTGCCTACTCTTCCTAACGAGCCTGCTTATTTAGCATGGTCGGTCAATCAGGGGATACCCCAAAGGCTGTCTCCAGAGACCTCTCCGTTGAGATCCAACCCGACAAATGCTCTAGATCAAACGAAAAGGAGACCAGAGAAGGAATCCCACATGACTTCCTTAAATTAATTTTAACTTTTTTTGGGGTTTTCTTGCTGGGTAACCACTTCCCAATCGTCATTCTCATGGAGATCGGGGTCTCCCCACATTCTATCTCCATCTGGGCTATTGACGGCTACCAACCCCCGATCTATCTCTTCTGAAAAGGGGTGACCCGAATTTCGGTGTCCAGAGGATCCATCTCTTCGACGGGTATAGAGGCTGGTTGCAGTGCTCCAAACCTTATAGACACCATGTTGGTAGTCGCTTGTCTTATGAGTGAATCTCGATCTATATCTATGGCCTATTTGATTGAAGCTGAAGGCCTGTTCAAAAGATCAGATAGGCGGATGGAAGCAAGAAAACGGCTGGATTGGCTGGCTAGCTCGTGCAATCAAAAAAAAGTCCTTCGCCTTAGTAAGCTAGCTTACTAAGCCCGGGTAGGACGTGGATCGATCATGACGAAAATGGACTTCTCCGTAATGTAATAGAAGAGTCACAGTCCCTTCTCGACCAGAAGAAGGAAATATGAATTCCATTCAGGCTTGGCTTGCCCCTCCTGGAGGCGTAAAGTTCATCATTTAGTATGGTGGGGGCCTCGCCTGGCAGATTTGGATGACTTGGATGCTGGGGAGATCTGGATAGGGTCTCGCTCATAGATAGAGGAAGAGTACGCGCGCTACGGCTTAGGCAGTTGGTCGGATCAGATAGCCTAGCCCTTCGGGCAACCAACCGCACATCAAATTCCGATCAAGAACTTGGAGGGATGGCTGAGTGGCTTAAGGCATTGGTTTGCTAAATCGACATACAATCTTCTTGTATCATGGGTTCGAATCCCATTTCCTCCGGCAGAACGGGCGTGAGAGAAGGAACCTCTCTCTTGGTGGAGTCCTCCGAATAGGACTACTTAGTGACTAGGAACAGAGAGCCTGTTGCGCGTTTTTTTTGTTTGACCGGCCTATCTGCTTTCTATAAGCAAGCTCCTTCTGGCCGTCCAGTCCCTGGACGGCTCTCGGTTCTTGAGCATGTTGGGAGATTAGGCGGCAGTTGAAAGAGCTGCTCGAAAGCTTGACGAACAAGCAAGCCTTATAGATAGATATAAATTTAGATAGATATAGATTTTTTTAGGTAAATAAGACAGACCTTACTAGTCAAGTGGTAAGGTAGGGCGGTATTCGATGAAGAAAACAGACTTTAGGAAAGTGGTTCAGGTAGCTCAGCTGGTTAGAGCAAAGGACTGAAAATCCTTGTGTCAGTGGTTCAAATCCACTTCTAAGCGGGCGAAGGGTCCAAAGGACACGTAGCCGGATTTGAAAATTCAAGTGAAAGAGGAAGCCAAAAAAGATGAGCGCTCCTGCACTATACGGCACGGCTTTTTGGCGTCGCCATATCTTGCTGGAGGCAGATTTTCGAAATCTAAAAAAAAAAAGCGGTTGATTACTCGGATTGGTTCTCGCGTCCCTGTGCCTAAAAGGATGGACGGATGCGGTTCAAGTGTTCATCGATCGGGTGGATCTATATGCTCCGGGGGGGGGTGATACGAGGTGTAGCGCAGTCTGGTCAGCGCATCTGTTTTGGGTACAGAGGGCCATAGGTTCGAATCCTGTCACCTTGATTGCTTTCGCTTCGCAAAGTACGAATTTCATATAGAAAAAAGCCGAGAAAGTACGCAAAATCTTCAATGATGCTCTGAAGAATGGCCTGCAACTCCCAGAGTGCAAGAGGCCCGCAGAAGCGGACAAAGTAGACAACCGGTTCGAAGACTTTTTTGAATCAGTTGAGTTTGGTCCTAACGTATATTCGTCTGGTGGTATCGTATATAAGATCATGGCTCCTTTTAGGAGTGATCTTTCAACAAGCCTGTGGTGATCTCACTTTCGAAAGAGAGTCTCGACGTGGCGGTGTACACGTAGCTCCATAAGGAGACTAGTCACTGGTTACAGGTTTCTTTCCTACCGGACCGAGAATGTTATGTCAAAAGGATTCGGGAGTCGAAGGAGTAATAGCTAATTCGAACGGAATCGTATGATTACGAGATAAACAATGAGACAAAGCCAAGAGGGGAGAGCACTTAGACAATTCACTTTGAGTACAGGGAAGTCCGCTGGTAGGAATTCCTCAGGGCGTATTACGCTTTTTCACCGGATCAAAGCGATTGCAATGAAGAATTGATCTGAAACGAAGCACTTCGTCTATGAGCATTGTAGAAGTAAATTTATCCTAATCCTTTTTCTCGGATCGCTCCAGTACGATGGATCGAGGGGGTGCTGCGTAGCTGCCAGAGGAAATGCAAGACGATAGAAGAGTTCGCTCCGCCGCGTAAGATCCTCGAACCTACCACGACCACCATACGCGGCCTATTTTCGTTCTCTTCCCTGCCCGGGATCAAAGAAAGGTAGCTTGCTTCTCTCCTGGACTGATGGCGGCTTATGTAGTGGTCGGCCTTCCTACCAGACGGCCTCCTTGGTCGAAGAGCCCCTTTACTAGTAAGGGCGCAGGAAGCAAAAAAACTTGTGCGAAGGACGTCTTCTTCTCTGCCTTCTCCAAAGGCCAAGGGAGAGACTGCATCCCTTCCCTTCGGTAACTCTTTGACTTTCCCAAGGATAGCGGTAGCTGGGGCAAATCCCGCTTTCTTCGCTCCGTGATCGAAAGGAAAAAACACGTTCTCTCTTTACGAGGTACGAAAGTGGAGAACGCATAGCATTCTCTGGGCAATAGGATCAAACGTAAAGCAGCGCTTTCTTAGCAGAGTTTTAGGCAGCAAGATACTTTAGGGCTTGTTGGAGCTGCTGAGCATAATGAATCGAAGCCGAAGACGGATCAAGGTAGCTTGGCAGGAAAGAGTTGAGAGATAGACCTTGAACGCAGAGAAAAAGAAAAGGCAGGAAAAGATTCCATCTTTAATAGTTCACTGATGGAATGGATTGAAGAGGATTATGCTTCTTCCCGCTGCCGTCCGTAAGCAACCACAGAGTCTTGCATACTTCCTTAAGAACCAAAGAGCAACTAGATAGATATTAGTCTGGTAGTAATTCCCTCTCTTCTGTAGTCATGCCAGTAGTCAGCCAGGGAGTGAGGAAAGCCGCTTGAAAGCCAGTACGGTACCACTCTCTCCGCTATAAGAATTGAGTAAGCCGATCCGGGTTTGAGCCGACCGACTCTCCCTTCCCGGTTAGGCACAAAGATATCCCTAGCCCGATCGGCAAGTAGAGTTGTAGGTTGTGGAATCCTTCTCCTCTTAGAATATCTTACTTATAGGTAACGAAATCTCTCTAGGGAATAGAGCGAAGCATCCCTTTACTAGTATAGTCGTATTTGCTAACAAAGCCTAACCTAGCGCAAGAACTCGTCTAAGCCTGAACTGATTGATTAGCGCTTGGCTTGGAACTAGTTCACCTGACTTTCTAGTCATGCTGCTTCCTATCCGGATAAGAAAGATTCGTTTTCCTCGGAACGGTAATGAGAAGGACCTAATCTAATAGATCAGATCTGGCTGGGTTGCTAGGAAGGGGTGGTAATAGATTCTAGTAGGTTCTAATGGAAGTTTGTCGACTTTGAAAGTTTTCTTTAGAGCAAGCGAGCGTGAGGCAGAAGCTGTTGGGTAGGCTGAACAATAATCACATGGAGAAGATAGATAGGCGGAAGATTCGGCCACTGCTCTTTCTAAGCGTTATCGTCCAAATCAATCGTCATGATGAGACAGGATAAAAAAAAACCTTCTATACAAGCCCGCCTAGAAGGCTAAGATGCTTTGCATTATACTTCTACCGGTACCGGGAAAACTATTAGACTAGATCGATCAGCAGCCGTAGCTGCAGTAGAAAAAAAAGTAGTTGGAATTGGTACTTCAACCGGTGCTTTTACAGTCCCACCTTCATAAGGAAGAACTACCCGGGAACTTTGAACCAAAATTCAATCCATCGCGAGATGGGTTTTCCTTCCTCCTTCTTTTCGAAGTTGATGAAATGCAGCAAATAAGTATTCGCAGCATTGAGGGATAAATCGCTTATTGGTGTCATCCATGCCAGTTAACTCCTTGGCACAGGGAAGAAACTCCTCGTACAATCCACCATTAGTGGGAAGACCTCCTATTTTGCGCAAGTCTCAAAGAGAGATTGATAACTCTCCAGCCGAAGTATGCAGAATGTTCGTCTCCGGGCACCAAGTTTCACAAAAAGCTTTCCCAAATAAGCTTACGCTTTCGAGAGCCCATGAAAAAAGGCTTTCCCGCGGGAACTCGCACAGATGTCGGAAACTCATAAACAGCATCCTTAGAATCAGTCTGAAAGCTAATAAGATCTTTTTTCGATGAAAATGCTCATCGATTAACTTACTCTTTAATCAGATGTGTGAGGGGGTGGAAGAGTCGGCAACTTTCTCTGACAGGGCGGGCTACACTGGTGCAATCAGTCACTTCTGCGTTACCAACGTATGCAAACAAAAACCCTATTAATGTAGCGGATTCCATTTCTCGTTTAAATAGAGAGGTCCTCCGGGGTAAGTAGTGGGAGATAAGGAAAAATCAACCTTGTTGCGTGGGAACATGTTTGTAAACCCAAGGAATGGGGTGGTCTTAGATTGCGGAAAATGGAACAAGTTAATGACGCTCTCTTGGCAAAGACAGCATGGCGGCTGGTTCAGTCTCCTCAATCTCTTTGGGCCAGGGTTATTTCATCTAAAAAAATAGAAAGAGAATCATCCTTCTTCATTAGAATTTTATGTCCCTTCATTGCATTCGGCATAATCTTTATTTTGGTATTTCCTCCTAAAGTAAGGACTCCAGAGACCTTTCTACATAGATATAGAACTTTTCTTTTTTTACTCATAGAAGCGCCCAACTTATCCCCATTTTCGGGCACTAGGAGATCTTATTCTTGTACAATCCGTTGTAGTTCCACTGAGGCTGTTCTATCCACTTATCTCGACTCTTCTATGTACTGATTCCAACTGGAGATGTTACACCATTTGTCAAAGCTACAGCGAGAACGATCATCCCAATAAGAAGCGCCGCGTGCACTTACTTATCTTTGTTTGGGAGCACCCGTCGGTCTTGTTTCACTGACCCTATTGCTACTGCTAGCATTAGCACTACCTTAAGTCCCATAGGCTATTCTAAAGCAGCAGATTCTGGGCATGAATGTGCAACCTAAAGCCTAGCAGGTTTTTTTTCTTCTACTTCCACCGCCTCTACTAAAGTTAGAGTCTATCTAAAGTAGTGCGCTTTTGGCCGATTCCTCGCCTTAGTTGCAAGTCCCTTCAATTTCACTTTAAGATAGTTGGTAAGGATTGAGAGTTCTGCTTGGGTAATCGGTATCCTTTGTGGATTGAGGGCCCCTTTACCAGTGAGTAAGACATCTCTAGTCTCAATCCTAGTGTAATACCCTGAGAGCTCTCTTGTAAGTTCTTCGTCAGCCAGTGCTAGTTCCATACCAGCTAGTGGTAGTTCTGTTACATCTCGGCCAGCCCTTTCTTTTTTTGTTTTGGAATGCTTTTTTCAAGTTTCAAGTGATCGGGCCTTTTCCATGGCGTACGATGAGCGTTCAAGCGACTAGTTCTCATAATAGGTAGGGTGAATCCCTATCCTTGGCAGAAGAGTAAAAAAGGAATTATTTCATTCCTGTGAGATTTTTATATCTTTTCTGATAATCATATTAAATACATACATCTGACTCTATAATCTATAACTAGTATACTACCCCATCCAAGTGACGGGATGGTCATGCAAAAAAGTCTTTTTAGATTAGGCTTCTTACTCTCCAAAACTCATATACCATACCGATACACACACAGACTAGCTCAGACTTGTCTTTCTTTTCTTTCCTTAAAGAAAAGAATTTTTCTAAAAATACATATATAACACAGGTGAACCCTAGGACGGTTCGTGTCGCATTCAACACAATAGCAATAGCGGGGCCAATTCGCTATATTTTATTGGACTTAAAAAAGTTTTTCCAGTGGACCTGGTGAAACCAAAATTCAAAGTAAAGGCCTTGCTCTTATTAGCTGGGTCCCTGCTCGAAGAGAAAGCCTCAGCACCGGGGCTAAAGCCCCCCTGACAACGGCATTCTACAATGAAGAGAGGGAAATTCAATCGGAGATTCTTGTAACCTTCTCTACATCTTGCTATTGGTGATTTATACATCGAAAAGAGGTCTTTGAAAACCCTATAGGTGATTGTACCTAGCTAAACTCTAGGGGGTTATTCTATAGGTAATTGATAGCTATTGATCAAAGACGGCATGCTGACTCTTAAGAAAGGAGGTCCGCACAAAGATCTTTTGACATGTCGAACACTAACGAAAGTGGGCTTTTATCATGAGTTTCATCTCCCTTTTGGAAAATCTCATTGATCTTTCTGGTACGAATTATGCTATAAGTATGGGCTCTTGCCCCATTCAAAAATTTCAAATAAGAAAATGAACATGACACAATTACTGAAGAGTATGATGTGCTCGGCCTTGCTTCTCTTGATTCCCCACCCACCTACCCTTCCGGGGGCATTTCTGCCATTTTCTTCTCTTCCATGGGCGTAGTTTCATTTTCCCGGAATATCTTATCTACCTATAGATTCCTACCCTTTGGATTGAATCGAATTCATTCGCTCGCGCCTCTCGCGTACGTAGCCTTTATTTTATGGAAAGTCTCGTTGTGAAGAAAGGTTTGTTATGGTGTTCTACATCATCCTACATTGGGGAATGAGGAGAAGCCCCTAGCAAAAAATTCAACTACCTTGCCCCAGCCAACTACTGTCCCGCAGAAGTCCTTTGCATTCCTATATTTGCTAAAGCCGAAAGAACGTGAATGATAGACCTTCTAAAATAAAAGAATTTCTGTATTAGCGCGGTTGATGAACTATGGCTATTGCAGAAAGGCTCAAGTTGGAGAGGAAATACAGCACGCAGAGAACAACCTGCGCGAATGCCGGAGACTCTTAACAGCCTTTTGGAGACACCTGCGCCCGGCGAACCAAGGAAGCAAGAGCGCGAAGAGAGGGAAATGCGCTAAAGCAGTGAGCTAGTAAGCCTAAGAATAGGTTTTTTCGTAATAACATAAATATAGAGTAGAGATGCTTTGGTTGGTCTTAGTGTTAGTTAAGTAAGAAGCCTTTTTTGTCTATCACGGGCTCTTTCAGTTCGGAGTTTGTACGCGGATTTCAATAATCAATTCCTTTCGGAAAACTCAAATTATTCACGTCCGGCTATAGGTGCTTAAAACTTCATACGCGACGAGGATGCCTTTTTTATTTTAATCAGCCAGCGTCAAGACCTGCAACAGAGTCCTACCACGTTAAGGGAGAGCACCAAACTTTCTTGTTGACACGTGCGGGGAAATAGGAGTCTGAGGTGGCAGGATTGACCACTAGAGCCTAATGGTTGGTCCCACTACTCCTTCGAGTGCCTTTTGCGCTTAGCGTCGGAAAGAGCTACAGCGAAGAAAACCTAAAACTAGGCGAACTTACTTCGGAAACTTAAACGAATCAATTCCCACTTGACCCATTCTTCTGACTGCGCTAGCATCATCGGATACGGCAACAGAGATTCTTCCAACTTTGCTCTCAGGGGCGGGCTTGTATACTATTTTTTTAATTAAAAATCATCGCCTTTCTTCTTTCCTCTACTCTAACTGTCTGTGTGCCTATTTGGAGCTTTTCACAGTCAAAGGTGGAAACATCGGCATGCTTTATATAAGACTTTAAGCGCACCTCTTCTTCTAAAAAAGAAGAGAGTTTTCCGGACCGGAAATGCCAAGTTTGAGCTCTTAATGAAAAGGGCATACCAGAACTTCTTTGACTACCGGCTTTCCTGCCATAAAAAAAGGAAAGTTGTCCGATTAGGAAATCCTCAAACGTCGAAGCCAGCTGGGCCATTGTGTTAGCCTCAACATTGGCCCTTCTAGGTACATGGTCAATCTTAATTTCATCAAACTCGGCGAATCGAGTTTAGGGCTCTTTTTGTGTATGGCTGCTGCTTTGCATCTATTACCTCATACTCAGCGATGACTTGCCTCACTACTAGCTGAGAATCACTCTTCTTAACGTGGATCGCATGCCCATTGCCGCAGTTAGTTCAAATCCGATAAGCAAGGCTTCATACTCAGCTACGTTGTTCGTGCATGGGAAATTAAGCCGGTATATAAATATGAATGATGAGAACCTAGACCATTAAGAGAGAAAAAAACAAGACCTGATCCCGCGCCACCTTGCGTACTGGAGCCATCTAAATACATTTGCCATGGTCAGACGCATGACCTCTCCATCATCCTGATTGGGCAACTGCAATCTAAGCTGCTAACCTAGCTATTGGTCTCAGCCCTGAGTCTAGTCAAAATCGAAACTCCTTATCTTTTGTCCCCTTTTGAATGGAATGATTAAGTGTGGATCTACCGTCCCGAAAGAAAGGATATCTTTTCAGCATAGAATTCTCGTATATAAGATGAGATTGGTAACATCAACCGTCGGATGATGTGGTGCTTTTGAGGAGATGTGGAATCAACACTCACACTCTTAAGGACAACTCTTTGCTCAAGCTTAGAACTACTCTTTTTCTCCTAGAACTTTATACTCAAAAATGAGATGAGAGCTCCAACCGGGGAGGGTTGAAAGAGGTACATTATTACATGGTTGACAACTCACACCACTATCATAATGGGTTGGAATGTGCCAAATCACTTATTCACTTTCAACCCTAGCATAAGGTACCCAAGGGTACTAGCTACAAGGCCAAAGAACCCCGCCTAAAAGAGCCTTGCAACGAGCTTAATCCGGAAGTCCTTCACCAGAAAGAAAATTTAGGGCCGAGGGGAATGTCTTCTAGTGAGGTACGTAGTCGCTTTAGCGAAGCTTATGGGGAGTCTTTTCAGCTTCAATCGACTGGAAGCACTTCCTTCCGCGCCTACCTCTCTTGGTTGCCGGCCGGCTAGCCCGCGTTCCAACCGATCCGATCCCTCCATCGGGTTATTTCAGTATGGGTCGGCTAAGGTGACTCATAAGGCAGGCTTTTCCCCGGCTGGCCATTCCCTACCAACTCTTTTTGACTTCAGAGGGGCTAGGGAACGAATGAATGCATTTCTTCTTCGTACCGGAGATCGGGAATACGGGAATAAGAGCTATCGTAATCATTCAAACATCCGGGCGACGAGACTGACCACTATCTTCCTCCGCACCCTCACAACCAACTACTTATTTGAAAATCTTAACTTAGGCTCCACACTCTGTAGGTTAGGTTTGCCTACGACTTTCTCAAATCAACGAAAGACCGGAACCACATCCGCCAACCCCGAAGATCTCCTACTCTTGAAGAGAAAGGCCACTGCCAGCCAAGAAGGTGTGCCGCGGGTCGTCGCAAGGAACGAAGTTACTTGTGCGAAAGCGCAAGGAATTTCCTCGTAGGTCCAGGAGTCTTAAACCTTCTGCAACTCAAACCGCAGAGAAGGGAACTCCCAAGAGAGGAAATCAATCACACTAGATGGATTGGTGAAACTTTATTACTTACTTAATATCCCTAGCTGTCCTACCGCTCCCCCAGAGGGAAAGGCTGTAAGGAAACTAAAAATGGATGCAGGGGCTTACTTATAGACTGCAGGAGAATTCTTATAATATAAAGAAAAACAGCTTCCACTGAAGATAGACCTTTTGCCTTATCTGAACTAACGCACTCAGAAGGTCACATCTGTCTGGCTGCTAAAGGAAGAGCTGTAAGAAAAAAACTGCACCGCTTGTCTCTTTTGAAGCGGAAAGAAGAACTCTTAATCGCAGTCAGGGGAGCATCACATCAAGCTTGGAAAGCCATCGACTTAAAAGAAGTCAATTTTAAGGCTACCCTTTCTTTCTAAGGATCATTATGCGGTTAGAAGGTGCTAGATTGCTCTGTGGAATAGGAGTCTAAGTTGAACGGTTAGCTCTTCTTTGCATCTCTCCTGGTTATAACACATACACTATTTAGGCTAACGCACACCTTTGGGATATAGACACTTTTGAATCCCAAATTCCCCTCTTTCATTCATCTCAGATGCACAGTGAATCACGAGACAGGAGCGAATACCTTTGAGATTTTTATTCCCGGATCGAGTTATGATCCTCATCGAGCAGGAAATAGGAAGAGAATCGGACAAAGAGCTGTTAGCAGGGCTTGTTCACGAGTAGGCTGCACATGAACTAGAAGAAGATATACCCACAAACAGAACTGAATCGCTTGGGAAAGAAGGGCGGCTTGTTCACGAATGCCCTGTTAGAAGGAATCATTGGACAAAAGGAGGAGACGAAGATCGACCGGCGAGAGGTCCTATTTACAAGGTGACACCTTCTACTACCTTGAGGGTTCACTCTTTCTTCCCGTATTGTAGAAAGAGAACTTTGAGTTCGATACCTTTCCTTCCGCTGAGTCAAGTAGACAGCTGGGTCTATTATCCCATCACTGGCCAACCTTACCTTCTTGTGAAACTGCCGAACCTGCTTCACTTGTGCTTGTTAGCTGACGAATTCCCTTGTCCTTCTTAATTTCTTTTATAAGACAAAATTTCGTAGATAAGAAGAGTTCAGGTACTGGGGGCTTCAACTGCCTAACCAGATGATTCAACTAAACTTATTCTTCGCTGAGAGAGCCATATCTAAAGGCCTCAGACTGGCTTTCTTCCCTATCCCCTTGTGATAGTTCCGATGACCTTATTTTAACGTAGGTAGTGTCATCAGTTAAGGTGTGTGAGTGTGACGCGCGGCGTGGTCTAATTGCCCGTTCGATAGTGAATGCTTCGATTTGACGAGGGCCAAGAATGAGAAAGAAGCTGATAGCTAAAGTGAGACAGCGGTTCTGTCAATACTAGAATATCCTGACTTATAAAGCTAACTGAGACACCTCCAACAAGACCTCTGACTGTGGGCGAAACTGCTGCAACTGCCTATTAGAAGGAATTCGACTCAACTGCAAATAAAGGGCGGACAAAGCAGCTACAGCGGATGTGAAAGCATGAAGAGAAGACAAGAAGGCCGCTAGACCCGGTTTAGCTTTCGACTCAACTATGAATCAATCTCATTTTCTCATTAGACTTTATCGTGAACGAATGACCTCGCTTTAGAGTTCACTAGAGTACCAAACCTCTTATACGAATGGTTGAATTGCTGGCATAAAAAAAGAATGTACTGGCTTTCTTGAGTCTACTTCGAATAAAGACTTTCCTATTACACCTAAAAGTACTGGATAGGGGTGAGGCCACATCTTTTCGTTTCGACTGTTCACTCACTGGTCCTTTGCTCTGAGTCCACTCGTCTCGGTACCAGACAAGTCAGCCCGTTGTTCTTCATCCTGAAATCTTTGCTCCCTCAGCTCCTCATGTGCACCTTCTGAAAAATATCGACCCCTCGGGTGAATCACAATCTTCGCCTCTAACTAGAAGGTGGTAAAGTGGTCCAGCGCCATCCACAGAGGGCACAGGGAGTCAGTCTACAAGACAAGGGAATTAGGCCAAAGACTCGATCTACTACTGTACAGCTCACAACTAGTTCCTTATGATCAATCATCCTGATCTTTATATGAGTGAGTTGAGCCTTTCAATGCTATTCTCAACCAGTTCATTCTAAGCAAAATAGACAAGCTTTACACTAAGTCAAACAAAACTTCATTGTGTAAGGTTAGGTACCGGACCTCTGTAACAAAGGAAGAGAGTGAGACTGGGCAGACCATAAGAGGAAAAGTCAAGGGATATACCGGAAGCCACTTAGTCTTTGCTACGCACCACCACGTCTTTCTGACAGCTATTTTCTTCCTTTCTCCTTTCTCACTCCCGCAACCTTCTTTACCCTTTGTAGATGGGTTAAGGAGAGCGCTTCGCACCTTTCAAAGAGATGGTGCCAAGACTAGCCCGAGAAGTGTGCGCTAATCCTGCTCCTAAACTTGCTATTGCTGTCCATTCTTCTTCCTTTCTTTACTTTGCTGCTCCTACCCCCAAGGTCTTTATTAGGTTAGGTAACAAGGTATGAAAACCTTCTTTTTCTCGATGCGAAGAAAAGCCCTACTCCATGGAGCCATGGGCATGATTCCAGTTGTCCTCACCCAACCAATAGGCCCTTCCCTTGTTATCAAATTCTTACACTCTCTCTGATAGGGAAGACTACTCTTATGTTATTACTTTGCTAATCTGACTTTCCTCTTGATGCGGCATTACCGGTCTAGATGTTCGAATTCTAAAGTAAAGAGATAGATATATTTGATCTAGTTGATCAACTAGGTGAACTCGTCTACGCCGTTTGACTACAGTACAATTTTGTAAGCAAAAGAAGATTGGAACTAGTGAATCAACTTTTCGCTAGATACGAGAAAGAGAGGTAGTCTAAGTTACTTTCAATCCCCCCCTAGGTCGAGGGGGCTACATCAACTACCACGGTATAAGGTTTTGTGGCAAAAGACTCTATTATCAACACATCATATTACGCAGCAATTACCACATTTTTTAGGAGATGTCCTCTTCTCTTAATAGCGATAGCATCTTAATAAGTGGTAGCAGATGGTCAACAGAAACGGATTTGGTAGCATAAGTTATCCTTCTAGTGAAGCCTATTTTGAGCCTTTCATCCTTATAATAATAGAGTATAGATCCCATAAAAGAAGGAATAACTCGATTCCCGAAAGAAGGAAGAGGGCTCTTATATATTCTAGTTGGAGAAAAAGACTCTGCAAATACATCAGCTTAGCCTGAAAAATTATCTTTTGCCGTGGAACTGGGTTCCATTTTTTTTCCAGGTACTTTCATTGAAATTTAGATTGTATCGCTTTAGCGAAAGATATAAATGAAAGTAACAATTTAATTATTTAACTCAGTGGTAGAACGGAATCTGTCTCCTTCTCAGTTGCTATTCTCGGCCTAGAGACCAAGAACCTCTTTGGGGACCTAGTGGTTCCCGGTAGAGGAAGGTGGCGCTTGCTTTTATCGAACTTTTGGGTCAACTCTTAGATACTTGACATTTTTTTTTAATAAAAAAAAAGTCGGCAGAGCAGAAAAGTCGGTCTCTGGTAGAAGAGGAAGCCTATAAATCATAAGAAATTAGAATCTAATGGTAAGGAAGACTAAAATGTCTAGATCAGAGGAAGAGAATAGGGGAATCACAAGACTGGCCATACCTATTTCAGATGGAAACCGCGCCCCTGGTACTTAAATTCCCCTGAATATTGAGAGAACTTAGCCTCCAACAAGGGAATGGATGACACCAAGATTCTTACTGATTAGGAAAGTCGATTTGTCCCCGAAGACTCTTCTTTTGAAGAAGCCGGTTGACTACTTTCAACCAGACAAAAGAAGATGATTGACCGGGCCTACCTTAGGCTTGAAAGCCCTATTCCTACTACAGTTTGACGAAATGTTCGCCTGAGTCTAATTGCTTAATTACAGCGGTAAATTGCTTTCATTTCTTCATTCCCTTCCTACTATACGCTGACCTTGAAGCTGACGCTAATGAGTACGTGGATTAGAAAGTGCTTTCCTTTGAGTGAAGGCAGCCCGTCGTTAAAGGTCTCGGATTCTATTCCGTCTGTTAGTGTATAAAGATCCGTATTCTGGCTATTCCCTCTCGTAGTCGATTCGGTATGTCTAGTATGTACCCTAGTCCCTAAAGACTGCGTATTTTATTCTATTCTTTCAAGTCCTCGAAATGTGCCTATTCCTTCGACACCTTTCCATGGAAAACCGGGGAATTGAGTCCATAATGCTTATTCCGCATCAACCTAAGCCCGCTCTCGCTTATGATCTCCCCGAATAAGATATGGATTTAGGGGTCGCAACCCTAGCTCTTGATTGAAGCCCATTTTCAAGGGGAAGCTAGAGGGGACTAAGCCCTCGGCGTTTGAGAGGACTCTGCGGCTAAAGAAATTGATTGAATGATACCATAGCTAACAATAACAAAGAAGATTTTTCGCGTGAGTGAAGCTTGGGTAAGGTGCACGAACGCCTTCTTCCTACGATAGGAGGGAAGGAACGTACTCCAAGAAAGTGCCCTGTAGCATCCCAAATGGCGTAAGGGTACTTTCATTGTCGGGAGTGACTGACTGACCAAAAGAAAGATGTTCCCTTATAAAAAAAAAAAAAATAAAAAGACTTTTAATATTTCTTTATTCTTAATAAAGAAAGGCTGAAAGATTAGAGAATTTACATGGTTACTGCCACAACTTGGCTGAAAGATTAGAGAATTTACTAAGATCAGACCCTTTATTTTCTAATGTTCAATTCAGTTCTATAGGATGTGGAGATGGCTCCAGTCTTTCTTGTTTTAATGATTATAAACTCAGTTTATCCGAAAGCGGAGTAATGAAAGTTAGTAATGAAAGTGGCTACGTTAGTAATGAAAGTGAAAATGAAAGTGGCTACGTTAGTAATGAAAGTGAAAGAGAAGGAAAAAAAGAATAAAAAGAAATGATAATAAATAGAATATATACTCTCGTTAAATCCTTACAATCTTCCTCTTCTTCTTCCTCTTCGAATTCTCATATTCCGCAAATCAATATTCGCACTTCTAATCCGTCCAATTCCTATATTCTTTCTTTCAATTCCAATGTTCTCTCTAATCATCCTATTAATTCATCATTAAAATCTGCTTTCTCGCCCACTCCAAGATTTCCAGCTGCTTTTTCATCCCCCATTCCTTCTTGCAAGATTCTTGATCTTCTTTCTGTAAACGATAGCGGTCTTCGGGAGAATCTTTCAGAAAGCGAGACCCTTCCTCGGGATCTCATTCCGTATAGCCTTCCTCGGGATCTCATTCCGTATAGCCTTCCTAGGGATCTCATTCCGTATAGTGGTCCTCTTAATCTCGTACCCTCTACCTATAGAAGTGAAATCGTCTTATCTCTAGGTGTTCAGGATTTGCCCCCTGGAATCAACAAAATTAGTAGTTCAATCATTTATTCCACCTCTCTAGGTGTTCGGGAAATCATCCCCCATAGCTATAGTAGTGAAATAATTTATTATAGCGGCGGTCGGGATATCATTCCAGAAGGAAGTTCCTTCATTTTATCTAGCTCTAACAGTAGTTCACTGATAATATCAACATCCATTTTCAGAAGTTGCTCTCGTACAAGTTCTCCTTCTATAGAGAAACTCCTCTTGATATTCACACTATTCGTCCTTCAATATCGTTGTCAGCTGGATCCTTCTTCTCTAGTCGATTTTTATCAGGCCATGGCTGACCGCTATTTTGATTCTAATGATATCTTCTACGATGCATTAGATCATTTTCTCGATTCTTATGATCACTTCGGCAATAAGGTAAAGAATTATTTAGATGAAGCAAAAGACCTCAAAATTAGTCTAGTTGAAGTTTCATCTGACGCCATAGAACCCTATAGAAGCACGCCCCACGACACAGTAGAAGAAGTGTGGACTTCCAACGAAAGTGAAAAGGAGATAAAGCAAAAAAACTGGAAAGGAGTCATACTTATTGGCCTGCTAGTAATAACTTTTTTGATCCTTTCTTCTTCATCAGCACCATCAGACCCTCATATTTTGGTACCTACTTGATGATTCGATCTCAACTAAGCCGCCAAGGCCAAGAGCTGGGACAGTGTAGTAAACAACTGATATTATCAGACTTGCGAGAATACCATATTAATTATTAGACTTGTGAGAATACCATATTTCTTAATTAGAAGACTTGCTTTCAGTAATAAGGCAAATATCCCCCCCGAAAGGAAAGGGGGGAGGGATGCCGAGATCCCGCACGGGCAGTGGGGTCTTCCCATCATGATCGACTAAAGGGAAAGTCGGCCAGATATGTTCGAATCCTACTCATGATTCCAGTTTAGAAGACCTTCAATCAATCGGATGGAGCTCTCACTAATAAAGAGATGGGATTGCAACAAAGTGTCTATATAGCAAGGGCTCTTGAACCTATATGCTATAGAATAGGGACTCGACCGAAAGTGACTCGCCTTATCGAATAAAGCAGGGAGAGGTTCAAAGATGCTCGACCGGCAGGGAGAGGAGCGGAATGCCACTCTCCAAATAAGACCTTTCGTCAAGCAGACTGAAAGCCACTCGACTACCAGGCGCTATCAGCCGCTAGAGCACAGCGAGAGGCCCTGAAGATAGTGGAAGAGAAGGATCATAAAGAAGACAGAAAGAGATCTTGCTTCACTCTCTGATATTCTATTACTTTAGTAGCAAGAAGAGGCCGGCAACCGCTCGCCCTAAGGCTTCATTGACGAGGGCAAAAGAAGGGACTTAGAGACTAGCATAAGAGGACTTAGAGACTAGCATAAGATTCTGGGCATATTCCTGCTACTATTATATCCCTTACTCGTACAAAAACTATGTCAGTTCTTTTAGCAGCTGGTGACAAGGCTAATAGAATAGTTGGACAAAGAGCCTATTCTTCTTCACTTGACCAACCTATCCGCTCTTCCTTCTTAAGCCGGTGTAGCGCTAAGAAAGTAGTTCTTAGAATGAGTGGAATAATTCCTGCTTAGAATGCATCTAATGCAGCTTAGAACGAAGCTAATCCTTAATCCGTTGCTGCTCAAAGCTTAGAGAGTAGCCGGCTAGTCCCATCTACGAATAACTGGAAATCCAACAAAGGAAGATGCCATACCATGAAAGGAGGGTACTACCCTAAAAGTTTTCCCTACCTGGAAATCTTGCTTGCTCTTAGAGTTGAATTAGAGTTTGTAAATCAATCTTTGCTTCGAATCACCTTGACTTGAGGAAGAGTAGAAAGGAAGTATGAAAGTGACGGTCTTGTTCCCCGCGCAGTTATGCCAAAAAAACTTCTTTTTCCTCGGGGAGGGAGAAGCTAGCCAGACGTTCTTAGTTAAGCCTGAAAGCGATCGCAATCCGAAAGTAAATACCTGGTTCGGAAGTAGGAAATACTCAAGTAAGAATTTCAAGTAAGACTCAAATCCCATTCTTTCAATCGTTGCTTCGAATGCCTTAGTCCGGATTGAACTTATAGCTCGCTAGACACGAGCTAATCCTTAAGCCGTTGTTGCTTCCGAATGTAGCCGGTGTAGCTCTTGAATTCGAGTTTCAAGTTGCTCTTAGAGAGAGGAGGGATAAAGCAGCTAAGAATGCTGCTGCTAAGAAAGTGAAGCGAGCGAAGCCCTGCTGCCAAGGGCGAGCGGGTAAGCCGATTATGAATTGAAAGTACACCATCCCAACGAAGGAAGATGGCAGGTTCGAAAGTAGTACGTACATCCGGAGAAGTCTCATCAGGAAAGGTTCGCAGATGCTTGACTGAAAGGAAGTACTCAAGTCACAAGATGAAAGATAGCTCAGTAAGTGGAAGAAGGGAAAGACTGCTTGCTCTTCTAGCTAAGAATTGACTTCCTTCTTTTCTTGCTTCTGAGAAAGCGAGGGATAATTGCAGCTCTTGTTGTTCCTGCTCTAAAGCGGTTAGTCTTAGGATAGGCTCTTCCTTAAGCTTAAGCGGTTAAGCAGGAAAGCGACTGTTGCCTTGTTCCAAGCGGGAAAGCAAGAACGGCAGTCAAGGAGTTTTACCTGGAAAGGTTCAAAGACGCTCGACCAACGGGAGAGGGACAGAAAAAGTCTCATTTCTCTGACCCTCTAGGGCAGAAATCGACTTGCTGGATTTCTAAGTAGGCTGGCTTCAAGTTTTCATCTTTCTCATCGGGGAAAGACTAAAAAGGAATTGAACAGTAGGCCGGTAAAGAAAGTACTCCCCCGGTTACTCCCCCGGTAACTGTGTTCCCCACCTTTGTACCTTTGGCCGAGCTGCTTTCACTCCTTGGCCCGGTAAAGAAAGTACTCCCGGTCGACTAAGGCGGGAAAGAAACTTTCAACTCTAAACCCGGGAAACTGGAAGTTTTCAGATTGATCAGATAGCCTATAGGAAGGAGTTCAATTGATCAGACCCGGGAAAGCTAATTCCTAAGCCGGTCAAACTTCTTTTGTTTTCTTTCTTTCCGAAATGAAATAATAAGAAAATACGTAACAATTCAATGAAATTAAGCAGCTCGACCGGGAGCGTAGCAGCGAGACCGGATGGACGAGAACGAGACTGAAGGGCCAAAGCGAGAGGTGCAAAGCTGCTCGAGTGAAAGGAGAGGGAATCCCATAGTAGCCTTGGAGAGTTGTAATGGCTTGCTGAACTTCTCTTATATCTTCGGAGAGATCAGGACCGATCTGTTAGTCTATTTCTTCTAAAGAAATATTTGTCCAGTTCAGTTGTTGCTCATTAGCATCTTCTTCTGTGCGTGTGCATGGGATATCTTTTACTATTGATTCAACCAAAGCGGACATTAATTGATGATCTAGCACACTTGCAAATGCCCAAGGAAAGTTAGAAGTCCTAGAGCTTCTTCGTGCAAGGAATCAATGTCGGCCTTTCCGGGCTTAGATGCGGGGAATCCGGGGTTCCCAATAGCAAGCTTCTTTCCTAATTCCTTCCTTACTGCAGTAACTGTAGTAGTAGCAGTAGGAATAGTCGCCAAATAGACTGAATTAGGCTTAGTGCCGTAGTAGGATTACCTTCGTAACCTTCCCTTTGTCCCTTAACTGCTGACAGCAAGCATTCCTTTATGAAGTAATCCCTTGATTATTACATTTTATTGAATTTATATGTTCCGAAGAGGGCTTTTGCCGGCTATACAGTCCAACCAAAGTAGCACATCAGTTCGGCTATGATATGTATCTTCCTGTAAGAAGCATCAGCAAAGGTGTCTTTTGGACCTCCCCCTTTCTCTAATCTAATAATAAGGTAAGCATTTCAAAGTTTATCTAGGTTAGTGAACAAAGTCTTAGGAAGTGTAATTCTTTACTTTATAGGGAAATATGATGTTGAAAGAGCTTATTATATAAGCATCACTTCAGCCTGGCTTGAAGGGTAGTTTGTGTAATAGCTTTTCCTGCCCTACGACTAGTAGGTAACTCACTACCTTTATGGAGTAAGAATCATTCCTGCTTCCATTCCAGACTTAACCTTCGCCTGCACAGAAATTATAGGAACTTCACTGAGACCAGGTTAAGGGAAGAAGGTTTCTCATCCTGTTGTTGCCGCTGTTCTCTTTGCAATTGGGAATAACTGAAATAACCGTTGTTCAAATAGCCGTAAGCGGTGGTGGTGAAGTCAGTTAATCAGACTCGATTGTGCTAGAATCTGCTGTGGGACTTGAGCTTGTGGCATATCGATAATATGAGTATGCATCGAGAAATATCACTTTCGATTTCATGTCCAGATGAAATGAAATTTCCAACTAATGGCACTAATAGATCTTCCTCAATAGGAAATGAACTTCTAAGCGGTAAGATAATCCTGTTCTTGCAAAAACTGGTCTTTCTGGTGAGTGATTAAAAGCTCTTCCTAACCGCAGAACAAGGCTTAGCCTAGCCCTCAAATGACATATAAAATATTGACGGAACACTAACTTAACCTATCTTACAGTCTTAGATGTTCGATAAGGTAAGGGGCATTCATTGCTTGAAAAGAAGACTTTCCGAAGGCGCCGTTGCTTGTTACTTGCATCTCTTTCTTAATGAAGATGAAGATGTCTTGACTGCCGAATCCTGCAAAGAACCCATGCTTTACCCCGTTGATTAGACCTCGGACCTTCCTTTCCCATGTGGAATCAGTCTTGGTTTGGCTCTTTATGTAACAACCTACCGGGCAAGATAAGGAGAAGAAACGTCATCAGTCCCAGTCCCACAGCGAGTCAGCATTTGTCCAACGGATTGGCATTTTTGAACCTATGGGCATTTCCCATAACGTAACGAGATCTTTAACTTCTTGTTAGATCGCTTTATAGTGACACGAAAGAAGGTAGAGTTGCCACGTATGCTTTTCTTTTGCTTTGCGACTTAGTCACTAATAACCTAAGACTGAAAGAAAGCGCGAAGTAGACTGTTCATCTGCGGCAAGATGGATTCCGAAAAACTAACTTACTTGACAGAAAGAGCTGACAAATGGCTTGAAAGGGACTTAACTCAGACTCAGGGAAAGAGATTAGACAATGTCGCCAACCTGAGAGTTTCCAGCCGAAACAGACAATGCTCATACTTTGGCATTTTAGCTTTCTCTTTTCTTTGACCATTGGCCATGGAAGACTTTCCGCCTATTGCATGGGATAAAACCTTTAAATTGGGGGGGAAAGAAAGGCAAAGGCTAGTAACTTTTCGTTTACTCGTCATCTTTGTAAGCTTTAGTAGTTTATTTGACTAGCTTATTTGAAGAAGTCGGGTCCTAACTCTTCTTGGCTAAGATGATTGAACTAGAGAGTTTATTCCTATTTGGAACGAACGACTGACTATCGGGCATAGGCAAGAGGGTCACCTAATGGCTGTCTGTTGTAAGCTCGCAGTGAAGTTAGGCAGTAACAGTAACATAAAGTACGGTCTTAAGCCAGTCAGTTCCCCAAGCCAACAATGGAAGGGTGGAGTGAGCCTAAAACCTTAAATCCTCTTTCTTTATATTTGCTTTATTTATACTTTCTATGAATTGAGACGAGACAGGTTCGTTCATTCCCCGTCCGTCCGTCCTCTCAATCCATACCAGACACGTGCACAGGCAAGGATCATAGATATGAGAGCAGGTTCAGACGCAAGAATAAAAGGAAGGCCAGATAGTTCCCAGCAGCAGCTTATCCACTGTCGGGAATGCCAACTATGCCTGATCGGATCACAAGAGTCATCGTATATAATGTCGATGCCCTTACCTCCTCATCATCAGATTCACCCACCCGCTTTGTCATTTTCAGGCTTGCTTGGTGCGGTAGAGAAAAAAAGTCTTTGCCTTTGGTAAGTCACCACTTTCTTCCCGTCCGGTCATTCCATACAACGAAGCTAGCGAGGTCCTGCGGAAGGACTCAATCAACATATAAAACATTAAGTTTTAAGGAGTGCGGTCGGTAAGCGTTATCACCAGTCTCAAAGCTCCTAACCAGCGTGCTACGATTCAACAAATAACCAACCCACTTACCAAGGTTTAGAGGAATTCCGAGACCCCCCCCTCGTGAAGGACGTTCGGTCCTCTTTGTCACTTTGATGTCGTACCGGCAGGCAGTTTTCAAAGATCATAAAACCTAACAGTTGCAGTTCTCTATGCTGTCGGTCCAGATTAGTTGGCTTCCAGCCATCCCGTTCTAGTGCTTATTCCTACGAGCCCTAATAGAAGGCATTCCACCGGCACCGGAAAGAGCTAGGGAGGCAGGTTTAAAGTAAAGCCAGGTTTAATCTCATTAGCCAGCAACAGTCAGAAAGTCTTCTGAGAATTCTCTGCTAGTTTAAGTTGCCGTCTCAGTATTTACCCACAGGAAAAAGAGGTTCCTGTATAAATTTCACATTGTGTACATAATTCGTGTTTGGATCTACCAAAGTATAGGACATATAACAAAAAAGTTTCCGGTCATAAAAAAAAGTTGCATCAACGAATCCCTTCCTTTCTTTTTCTTTTGCCTTGTTAAGATGGGAGTCCATGTAAGCTAGTGATTAATTCCTTTCTCAGGGAGACTACTCGAGCTTTCATATGTGGTAATTAAAGCAAAGGCAAGTGGCATTGGTCTTCTATTTCTATGAGGAAAAGGCCGGGAATGGCCTATTTTCATTCATGCGGGCGAAAAAGGGCTTGCTGCTGGCCTACGATTGGAGGCTGCTGAAAGCCCGCTTCTTATCTCAACAATGAAATGACATCTCGAAATCCCAGAGGAACGAACCTGAAACCTTCCCTTCAGCGCTTGCCTTAGCCCTCAATCCCCTTGAGCTGCTAGCGAGCATCCCTCTTTGCTTTCTTTGAAGCGTGCATTGCTCACATAGATGACTTCATTAAGGAAATTGAAAAGTGCTCATCTCTTCGCTCTCCTCCTTCTGCTAATGCGAATATCCCTTTCATGGTTCTTAAAGATATGTCTCCTACCCGTTAGTAACAACTTGGTAAGGGATCAAACCCTGTCCACTAACAGCTATCACAAACGTCCTCGTGAGGTGAGTGCTGTGCTCTTGAATTCCTCGGGACCAATCAAGGCGACATAAACTATGAATCTGAGATGTCCTGCCCCACCTCTTTTTAGTGCTTGAGTTAGTTGATACAGACCTGTACTGTAGGAATAGGCCACTTCTTGGCAAGTTCTGAAGCTTTGGTGAGGGGGTAACTAATTAATGCTAATGGTCTCGGATATGACTCAGAGTACTGCCTCGCTTAGTCCAGCTGAGCTCTACTATTAACTAATGAGACTTACATAAAGTACAAGTACCAAATACAGAAAAAAAGAGTTCTTCGTCATAGCTTTCACCCACCGTCCTACGCAATTACATGAGGGACACCGGAGGACAGAGGGAAGATAAAGAAGTGCCTTTAAGAAAAGGGAGGAAAGCAGGTTCTATACCAGAGGAGGCTCTTAAATATAGAGTGGCGTAAGCAGGGAATTTTTAGCTTAGCCAATATGCAGAAGGCGGCATTAGCGCTTTTTTCAGGAATAGAAGAATAAGCAGCAAAAAGACGGGCTTTCCATGACCACGAGCAGACTAGGTTGTGAGAGAGGGAAAGAACTGATTTAGCAATTATGCCACGTCTCTTGCAAGAATAGGCTTAAGCATCTGGCTTACCGGTAATCTCCCATTCCCGCCGTCGAGAGACTTTAATAACTATAGCATGCCAGAAAAGGGGAGTTTAGGTGCTTAGACCTATAGCCCGAAATCTTCAACTTCTGGCTAAGCCGACATAACATATTCAAGCACGGATTAAGTCGACATAACATCCTAACGTTCAGTCAGGTTAATTGGGGAAAGAGCGATCGCAAATCTCACGAATTAATTCAAGAGCTATTATCATTAACCCGTCTTCGCCGCAAAGATCTCTATTTTCGATTTGACGGATAGTAAAAAAAAAGGGGTCATACCCTGACGGAGGCATATCACCAACTATCTAACGGACTATGGAGAGTTTGACTATGCCACCATAGTAGGGTTGAATCTGGGCCACCATAGTAGGGTTGAATCTGGGGCGAATGAACCACTATTTTAGAACTATACTACACGGAACTAGCCCTAAAATGCGATGGTTGGCATGCGAAATGCTTTCCTTATTCCCATGAAGTCAGGATTTCTTAGGACCAGCATAGGAGGGCATATATCTTGACTATATGCCACCACCTATCGCACTATAGTTTTGATTGATAGTTTGATTTGGTCTACCTTGCGAGATACCTTTTTTACCTTTCCATATACCAAATTGGGTAAATTTATGTAACCATCCTAAAGTAAAGATCAGTTTGGTGGGTGCCTTGAGCCCCAATTTTATAGACAGAGAGTCAACCGCCATTACTCTGGTTCATCTGTATGGGAGCGCTTTCAATGGTTTGATTTATTTAAGCTCGCGTCGGTGTTGCTGAGCCCTTTCGCTCCTTGAATGACTTCGAAAACTTTCTACGATCCTATAGTGGCTTATCGTAACTAAGAAATGATCTTCACCAAATTGGGTCAGCATGTAGCCCGATCCAAACGCAATTACATGTCTCAATACTGACTACCTACCCGGACCCGGGCTGGCTGGAAAGGGCAAAATATAGCCCTTAGAATTATGGCCCTACACCGAGAAGCTATTTGTAAGGGACTCTCTCAGTCAAGTTGATTGGGGTTTGTGTTCAATAACTGCCGAAGTCTCACTCGACATCCCAAGCTTACTTTTTTTTTTATGAGTATAGTATAAAATGTGGGAACATCGACCGAAGTGGGTAGGGAATCGAGGAAGACTGGCTCCTGGCTTGCTTTCGACCCCATGCCGTACGTCGGGAAGCCTCCCCTTATTCTCATTCTAATGCCTGCTTTTGCGCCTTCGTCAAGTCCCCTCTTCTCTATCTCTATGTCATAAAGTCGCTTAGAATTCATGGTTGTTCACTTCGGATGTGGTGGAGTATCGATGCTTTCTTGTTGGCTTAGTTGTTTTTTGAAAGGCCCTTTCCATGATTTGGAAATGATACTAAAGGTTGGTTACATATTAAATAATATGGTCCGTGTCCCTTCAAAAGGACTTCTGCGTACTTACCATCACCAAAGAAAGCCGTTTGATTAAACTACGCTAAGCTGAGACTTTCTCTCCTTCACCCACTAGTCAAGTCAGGGCTGGTCATGGTGACAATAAATGTTGTTTCAACTCAATATCTGTCAAGTTCTACTCGCTACTAAAGAAAGAAGAGAAGGTACGGTCTACAAGTACTGGAGCTCCAAGAATAGCCTTGAATTCCATCCATTATCGGTGACAGAACTCGATTCGTTATATTATATTATATAAGAATCTTCTTTGGTCTTAGGCCGGTTCCAGGTGATCTCCGAAAAAAAAGAGTATGATCCCCTTTAGTATAACGCCGGTGCTTTTTGTGGTCAATCCCTTTCCTGATGCCAGCTGTTCGTTCGGGAGATTGCTTTTTCATTCACGGATGAGAAGCTAGTAAGGTAAGGAAGCCTAATTCTAAGCTCTGACATTAGAGCTGTTATTGACTCAACTGCAGGCCAACTCGGAATCGAACTTAGCGATCCTGGGAATGGATCAGAAGCTAGTTAGTTCTTCCTGCTTGCCAAGCTGCTTAGCTACAACATTTGTTTTCCCTCGATCAAACTTCTTGGAAACCAGAATTTTCTAACTCAAAGATGAACGAATACCACTGCTCAACAGTTGCTCTCCTTTATACGATCATTCCCCTGGGATTAAGCCCTTTCGATCCGGGCTGACTCTTCTCCTTAAGCTTACTATTACCTAGTAACTAGAAAAGGGCAAAACTCCATCAGGAACCAGATCCAAAACCACCTTACGTATAGATCGACGAAATTCTCTATGCTCCTTACTTTGATCTTATCCATCTTGCTTAGCATCTTAGCTCGGTCATCCTCTTTCTTCTTCATTTCATCAGTCTCTATAACTTCCGGGGTTGGAATGGTCATGTAGATGTTGAGGGGCTTATACATTGGTTGAGATTAGAGGAGTCTCTCTTGCAGGGTAAGTTTCATTAAGCACAAGAAAGAGGGGCGATAGTACTAGTCTTAGTTGCATTTTGAGCGACTGGATCAGTAGGTGGGGCCTTATTAGCGGGAGGGGGGGTTCATATTAGCAGCGAGGGTGTTGTAGGCAGTAGTGATAGATTTAAACATCCCGATGAGTTGCTTCTTCGTCTGTTCAAGACTAGCAAGCCTCTCTTCTATTCTACTGGGGAAGGCTAAGAAGAGTGAGTTTGCTTACGCTATTGGGAGTTCACCTCCAGCTCTTTCCTCTCCTATTAAGGAGAGTGCTTCTGCCCTTGCTTCTGCGGGTATTGAGAAGGAGTGGAAGTTGAAATCATAAGCTGAGCACATCCTGTTCTCTTGAGAATTGTCAACCATATAGTTGGGGTTTCTTTCGATGATGTCGATCCAACCAATCCAATTACAGTTGCTCTAATAGAATTCCTTCTTTCCCTTCTTTCTTTAGTTTAGCTTTTAAAA
>CAOJCO010070996.1:2500-12337 GCA_948330635.1 Euphorbia biselegans | reverse complement strand
ATAACTTCTATTCAAGCAGTTTATGTACCTGCAGACGATTTGACTGACCCTGCTCCTGCCACGACATTTGCACATTTAGATGCTACTACTGTACTATCAAGAGGATTAGCTGCTAAAGGTATCTATCCAGCAGTAGATCCTTTAGATTCAACATCAACTATGCTCCAACCTCAGATCGTTGGTGAGGAACATTATGAAACTGCGCAAAGAGTTAAGCAAACTTTACAACGTTACAAAGAACTTCAGGACATTATAGCTATCCTTGGGTTGGACGAATTATCCGAAGAGGATCGCTTAACTGTAGCAAGAGCACGAAAAATTGAGCGTTTCTTATCACAACCCTTTTTCGTAGCAGAAGTATTTACGGGTTCCCCGGGGAAATATGTCGGTTTAGCAGAAACTATTAGAGGGTTTAAATTAATCCTTTCCGGAGAATTAGATAGTCTACCTGAGCAGGCCTTTTATTTAGTAGGTAATATTGATGAAGCTACTGCGAAGGCTACGAACTTAGAAATGGAGAACAACTTGAAGAAATGACCTTAAATCTTTGTGTATTGACCCCAAATCGAATTGTTTGGGATTCAGAAGTGAAAGAAATCATTTTATCTACTAATAGTGGACAAATTGGCGTATTACCAAATCATGCGCCTATTGCCACAGCTGTCGATATCGGTATTTTGAGAATATGCCTTAATGACCAATGGTTAACGATGGCTCTGATGGGTGGTTTTGCTAGAATAGGCAATAATGAGATTACTGTTTTAGTAAATGATGCAGAGAATGGTAGTGACATTGATCCACAAGAAGCTCAGCAAACTCTTGAAATAGCAGAAGCTAACTTGAGAAAGGCGGAAGGCAGGAGACAAATAATTGAGGCAAATCTAGCTCTCAGACGAGCTAGGGCGCGAGTAGAGGCTATCAATGTGATTTCGTAACTATAACTCGTGGGTGCGCCCGAATAATAAGCAGAACTTCTGCTTATACAGAAGTTCTGCTTATATACCCTATATTTTTTTGATTTTGCCAATTGAATAGAATCATAAGTAGAATCAGATTCTAATATAACAAAAAATTTTTCAATTCAAAAATGAAATAGAATGGAACGAAAAAGATCAAAAATCGCTGTGGGTCAAAAAATGAATTAAATAGCATCGATTCTGATATCTAATAATTTGTACCTACTATTGGATTTGAACCAATGACTCCTGCCGTATGAAAGCAATACTCTAACCGCTGAGTTAAGTAGGTCATTTATCATCTCAAAGAGAAAGAAATAGAATCCGTCACATCGACGATTAATTTGAATATTAATTTGAATTATAAATAGAATAATATTTATAAGCAATACCGATCAAAGAGATCAAAGAAATAGAAATAGAATAGGATGTTGGATCATATACTATTCATCTTGATCATATAATATTCATCTTGACAAGAAATTATCGACATGATAAAATATGTATCACAAACACAAGGGCTATAGCTCAGTTAGGTAGAGCACCTCGTTTACACGCGCGCCAATGCTTTTTTTTTTCAAAGGAGTCTATCATGTAATCAAAAGACTTATTGAGAAGTCGATGTCTTACTCCATTCCTTTTAGAGAACAAGAGAACAATAGCCTGACACAAAAGGTTCGTAAGCGCTTTTGTAGACACCCAATAGAACCCATCATTGATTTAAGACCTTGATAAGGTGAATACCCAGTCTATTCAATTCAATGCTAGGCATAATGAGCATAAGGACCTCAAAAAATTTTCTTTTCGTCCCATCCTATGAACTTTAAGGTGTATGAAGTTTCATATTTGATTCTTTAAGCAGAAGTGGGGCAATGGAGATTCCATTTAACTTAGGTTAATCTAAGCCAAAAGCAGACCTACGTCAGGATAACCCTTCTTTGAAAGACTTTGGTAGTGCTCTCGGATCGGAATCCATAAATCAGAGCACATGGAGCCATCTTCTTATCTTTCTGCCAAGAGAATTATGGTAGACTAACTGATTATTTATATCAGTTAATTCAGTTAATGAACGAGCCCAATGCAAAAAAAATGCATGTTGGGTCTTTTAAAAAGGTCGAATCATTTTGATAATAATCAGTTTGATCTGTTTTACCGAGAAGGTCTACGGTTCGAGTCCGTATAGCCCTAAACCCTAAACAAAAATAAATAAAATTGAAATAAAAATGAAAAGAAAATAAAAAAAAAATAATTATACATTTTAATTTTAAAATTGAATTTAATTAAATATTAAAATGTATAAATTAAAATGTATAATATATAATACATTTAATATATAATACATTATAAATAATAATAATATATATAATAATATATATAATCTAAAATAAATATAGATATAATCTAAAATATAATATAAAATATAACATATATATATATATTTTCTTTTTTATATTTTTTATATATTAAATATTTATATATTAAATAAAAATATAATATATAAAAGTATATTAAATAAAATAAGAAAATTTGAATTTCTTTAATTTCTAATAGAATTTATTTAATTTATCTAATAGAATTTAGAAATTCTAAACAAAGAAACAAAAATGAGAATTCCATTTTGAATTCCCCTTTTTTAGAGCGAATCAAAAGTGAAGTGAAAAGAAAAAAAGAAAGGGCGAGAGGAAAGAAGTAAACATAATGGAAAAATTATAGTCAATGAATCTTGAAACGAGACATGTACCAAAGCAAACAAAAAAACTGGGGGATTGAATCAAAAAAAAAATTGTTGTTTTGATTAACCGATTATTGAGATTATTGATGAGTTTGGAATGAATTCCAATTCGACTTGACTAATCTAATATATTTTCCACAGTCATAGGAGTGCGCCTATGTTTTTGATTTACGAATATGATATATTCTGGGCATTTCTAATAATATCAAGTGTTATTCCTATTTTAGCATTTCTAATTTCCGGAGTTTTATCCCCAATTAGAAAAGGGCCGGAGAAACTTTCTAGTTATGAATCGGGGATAGAACCAATGGGCGATGCTTGGTTACAATTTCGAATCCGTTATTATATGTTTGCTCTAGTTTTTGTTGTTTTTGATGTTGAAACTGTTTTTCTTTACCCATGGGCAATGAGTTTCGACGTATTGGGGTTATCCGTATTTATAGAAGCTTTCATTTTCGTGCTTATCCTAATTGTTGGTTCAGTTTATGCATGGAGAAAAGGAGCATTAGAATGGTCTTAGCTCTTGAATATTCCGCAAAAATAATGAAAAAAAAACATTGAGACAGTTATGAATTACATTGAGTTTCCCTTACTTGATCGAAGAACTCAAATTTCAGTTATTTCAACTACATCAAATGATCTTTCAAACTGGTCAAGACTCTCCAGTTTATGGCCACTTCTCTATGGTACCAGTTGTTGCTTCATTGAATTTGCTTCATTAATAGGCTCACGATTCGACTTTGATCGTTATGGATTAGTACCAAGATCTAGTCCTAGACAAGCGGACCTGATTTTAACAGCTGGCACAGTAACCATGAAAATGGCTCCTTCTTTAGTGAGATTATATGAACAAATGCCTGAACCAAAATATGTTATTGCTATGGGGGCCTGTACAATTACAGGAGGGATGTTCAGTACCGATTCTTATAGTACTGTTCGGGGAGTTGATAAGCTAATTCCTGTAGATGTCTATTTGCCGGGCTGTCCACCTAAACCGGAGGCGGTTATAGATGCTATAACAAAACTTCGTAAAAAACTATCTCGAGAGATTTATGAAGATCGAATTAGGTCTCAACCGGGGAATCGGTGTTTTACTACAAATCACAAGTTTAATATTGAACCCGCTATTCATACTGGAAATTATAATCAAGGATTACTCTATCAACCGCCGTCTACGTCTACTTCAAAGATCCCTTCTGAAACATTTTTCAAATATAATAAAAGGCCCCCCGAATTAGTAAATTAGAGGAAGAGTTCATTTGTACAGAATACAAAAAAAGGCAAACCAATCTTCATAAATTTCATCGTGAATGTGAAATACTTATATTATACAAAAACGAATTAGAATTATTAAATTATTAAAATTTTAATAAAAATAAATTATTATAATTAATATACAACTAAAAATGCGGGAGGGATAAAAAAGATGCAGGGTCGTTTGTCTGCTTGGCTAGTCAAACACGGACTAGTTCATAGATCTTTGGGTTTTGATTACCAAGGAATAGAGACTTTACAAATAAAGTCCGTAGATTGGCATTCCATTGCTGTCATTTTATATGTATATGGTTACAATTATCTGCGGTTGCAATGTGCCTATGATGTAGCACCGGGCGGGCTGTTAGCTAGCGTATACCATCTTACGAGAATAGAGTATGGTATAGATCAACCAGAAGAAGTATGTATAAAGGTATTTGCACCAAGGAAGAATCCTAGAATTCCGTCTGTTTTCTGGGTTTGGAAAAGTGCGGATTTTCAAGAAAGGGAATCTTATGATATGTTGGGAATCTTTTATGATAATCATCCTCGCCTGAAACGTATCTTAATGCCGGAAAGTTGGATAGGGTGGCCCTTACGTAAAGATTATATTGCTCCCAATTTTTATGAAATACAAGATGCTCATTGAATAATAAGAAACTAATCTTCAGTCTTCCAACTACAAATATTCACGGAATATCTATTCGCTCTCTTATAGATCAACGGAGTCATTGAAGTTTCATTCATATTACATATTATTATGGGTAGACTAAATAAAAAAATAAAATAATAGAATTAGGGATTCTAATAGAATTAGGGATTCTAATATAATTAGGGATTCGTTGAATTCTCAAATTTTGAAGATATTGATTTTTGACAAGTCGAGCTAATAGAATGAACTAAACGAATTCTGCATCATGAACTTTGTACCGCGCACATCCCTTAGCTGAGCTCTAAAAAGTCACATAACATAGAAAGGAATGAAGAAATAGAAAAAGAATATGAAATAAAATACAAAATACAAAGAAATGAAAAAGGATTGGATTCTATTTATATTGTATCTGAGACAAATCTTGGATATTTCCACCCCTCAACTCCTATCGATTAGACTTTTTAGGTCTTTTAACTAATAACTAACTAAAATTAGTTTAACCTTTCGAGTCTATATGAAGTATTAACATTTTTTTTGATCGAGAGGAAACACATTATGAACAAATCAATAAAAAAAAAAAGAAGAGGAAACAAAATCGAATTTTTTTTACATATTTTTTATAACATAAACGCTTTACTCATCTAAAAAGGCTATATCTCCAGACATCTAGATGGATAAGTTAAATCTAGATGGATAAGTTAAGTATATATCATGATCTATACTATTAATGAATATGTATGTCGATCTCTATATCAATTAATTGATATAAGTTGTAGAATAGATTGTAAAATAGATACTCATACACAAATGAATCATGTGCCAGGAACCAGATTTGAACTGGTGACACGAGGATTTTCAGTCCTCTGCTCTACCAGCTGAGCTATCCCGACCATTTTCAATGCGTCGTCTTCCTCATTTTACTAAAAAACTTTTGTCTATGTCAATTTCTATGTCAATTAAAAAAGAAAAAAAAAAAGACGAAAAAGTATTCTAAAGTCTTATCCAAACCCGTAATGTTTTGTATCTTAAAAAAAAACGAAAAAAAAAGACGACTTCATAAAGTCAATTTCAGTTCGAATAATGATTTGGATTGTTAATCATTCCATTTTCCACTGGTTTCGAGTGGAATGGGGATTTCTTGTTTTGCTCAAAGATATACATTTTTATGTATATCAGATCTATCCCAAGACTTGTGAAAAGAAATCCAGCCGGCGGATATGTTTGTGAAAGAATCGAATGAATGAGAAAGATAACGAAATTTGAACCGTTAACGAGAAGAGAGAATAGGATAAAAATAATTAGGGAGTCGAGCGGGACTTTTTTGGGGGGATAGAGGGACTTGTTTTTGGGGATAGAGGGACTTGAACCCTCACGATTTCTAAAGTCGACGGATTTTCCTTTTACTATAAATTTCTTTGTTGTCGATATTGACATGTAGAATGGGACTCTATCTTTATTCTCGTCCGATTAATCAGTTATCTATCAGACTATGGAGTGAATGATGTGATCAATTAATATTCAATCCTTTTTTGTAATCAATTCAAATCAAAACAAAAACAATTTAAATTAAAACAATTCTTTTGAATTTATTTCATTTTTCATATAAAGATAAAAAATAGGATTCGGCTCCCCTATTAATCATTTGAAATATTATTCATTTGAAATATTATTTCAGTATGTATCCGTATGTGTATAGGGTTATCCTTTACTTTATCCTTTTTGGAATTTTGGGAATTTTGACAGAAGGATTTCTTTACTTTACTAATGCAACGCAGTCAACTCCGTTTGTTAGAACAGCTTCCATTGAGTCTCTGTACCTATCCTTTTTTTTATTCTGTCTTTATGAACCTTTGTTTGTTTTCAGAAAACAGGATTTGGCTCAGGATTGCCCATTTTTAATTCCAGGGTTTCTCTGAATTTGAAAGTTATCACTTAGTAAGTTTCCATACCAAGGCTCAATCCAATTAAGTCCGTAGCGTCTACCAATTTCGCCATATCCCCCCCTTTTTTTTTTGTTTTGAGATTCAAATCTTATTATTTCCCGTCTTTCATTTATATTCTAATGGAACTGTTTAAGTTATTAGATACCGATTCCTATAAAAATTGCTATACGAAAGTGTTTCCTCTTCTTTTTTTTCTTGTTTATCTTCTTTCATCTTTATCAGAAATCCTTCTTTAGTCGAATCAGAAAGGATTCTATCATTTCTCTATCCGCAATTCAATATAGATGTATATATACCACATTTATTATATATACATCTCTTACTCTCATTTTTTCTCGTGCAATTATGAATACTCGAACGGTCGATTCTTTTTCTTTTTTCTATATTCATATTAATTATGAATAATTATAATGACAAAGAATAAAAAGTGAATAGCCAAGATTCCACTAGTTTACTAAATTCCTATGCATGTACAATTTCTGTTATTGGGAGCCCGCTTAGCTCAGAGGTTAGAGCATCGCATTTGTAATGCGATGGTCATCGGTTCGACTCCGATAGCTGGCTTTTCTATATTTGTTTGATTTTTTACATAATTGATAATGTTTTTTGAAATCAAAAAATATTGAAAAAGCTTCGTTCCCTTTTGCCAAGGGTGACCCATTCTTATGTGGTAGGAACTTTAAATTATGAATAAAACTTAAAATAAAAGTTAGAGTAGTTAAATCTCTGCAGAACAAATCAAGAACAAAAAAAGGACTTTTTTTCTATATACATTATTGGTATATATACAAATCGGGTATGGATACATACCATCTCATTATTCTTTGTAGTATACTACAAAATTAGAGTCTATTTTGTTTCATTTATCATATTTATCCTTTAGTTCAGTTTTAAAGTTCAGTTTTCATTTAGGTTTTTGAAAATTCGAAAATTCGATAAAATAAGGAGTTTTTATGTCACGTTACCGAGGGCCTCGTTTCAAAAAAATACGCCAGCTGGGGGCTTTACCGGGACTAACTAGTAAAAGGCCTAGAGCTGGGAGCGATCTTAGAAATCAATCACGCTCGGGTAAAAAATCTCAATATCGTATTCGTTTAGAAGAAAAACAAAAATTACGTTTTCATTATGGTCTTACAGAACGACAATTACTTAAATATGTTCGTATCGCCGCAAAAGCCAAAGGGTCAACAGGTCAAGTTTTACTACAATTACTTGAAATGCGTTTGGATAATACCCTTTTTCGATTGGGTATGGCGTCAACTATACCCCGAGCCCGCCAATTAGTTAATCATAGACATATTTTAGTTAATGGTCGTATAGTAGATATACCAAGTTATCGCTGCAAACCCCGAGATATCATTACAGCGAGGGATAAACAAAAATCTAGAGCTATGATTCAAAATTATCTTGAGTCATCCTCCCACCAGGAAGAATTGCCAAAACATTTGACTCTTCACCCATTCCAACATAAAGGATTGGTCAATCAAATAATAGATAATAAATGGATCGGCTTGAAAATAAATGAATTACTAGTGGTAGAATATTATTCTCGTCAGACTTAATTCTAACTAAAATCTAAAATAACAAGGGTCAAGGGTTCGGAGAATTTTGCCCCCTATCGCCTAAGTAAAGAAACAAAAAAAAAAAGGAAGGGTTTGATCGGAGGGTTTTCTCCCATTCATATATCATAGAACGATAGGGCGATTTTCATTCCTTTCCAATTTTTCCATTATTTTCTTTTTTGTACCGCAGAAATTAGGAATAGAGAATCTAGATCAAGGAAGGGTCTAACTGTTGGAATAAAGGTATCCATTGTTATGTTATGTGATTTGATACATTGCGGTCAGTAACATTGATAAATTAGGTTAAAGGTACGGAAAGAGAGGGATTCGAACCCTCGGTACGGATAACTCGTACAACGGATTAGCAATCCGACGCTTTAGTCCACTCAGCCATCTCTCCCGATTGAAAATCGGTACTTCCTATGTTACATTACACAACAAGTAAGGCTTGAAAAAAAAGCCTTTTTCTCTCTTTATTTTATTACTTTCAGTTTCAGAATTCCTTTTTACTTTTTTATATTCTTTATATATGTATATGGAACTATTTAATTTAATATATCGTATTCATTTGAATATTAATATAATTTTAGAAAAATAAATAAAAAAAAATATATAAGAAAATATTAGTAATTAGTATATAATATACTAAAAATAAAAGTATATAATAAAAATAAAGAAAAATCGAATAAAATATTTTATTAGTATTAGTATAAATTAGTATATAATTTAAGTATATAATTTAGTGTAAAAAACAACTCTAAAATAAATATAGAAAACTTTCATCAGCAATTCTTCCAATTTTATTTCATTTAGATATTTAGATAAAGTAAGGGCTCTAAAAACAAAAAGACATCTCCAACTTTATATTCCAATCAACCAATCAATATATATCAATCAATAGTCTATATATTGAATATTGATTGATATAATAAAAAAAATCAAATAAATAAGACTTAAGACTTCTTTTTTTATTATAAATTCAAATTTTAAATTCAATAAAAATGGAATTGAAATTAATAATGAAATTAATAAATATATATTAAATATTAAAATGAAAAATGCTCGATTGTCTTACTCGACAAAAGGGTCATTTAGATACATTAATTACAATAATCGTATCGTAGCGGGTATAGTTTAGTGGTAAAAGTGTGATTCGTTCTATTAATTCTATTCTAATAGTTAAGGGATCCTTGGCTCCATATTCCGATGAAAAACTTTATTTCTTAAAAAGATTTAATCCTTTACCTCTCAATGAAAAATTTGAGGAAGAATATACATTCTCGTGATTTGTATCCAATTTTTTCAATTTTTAATTGAAAAAATTGGATTATGAAATTACGAAACATAATTTTTATTAATTGGATCAATCCATTCAATTGAATGAGTATGAGTAAAGGATCTATGGAAAAAGAAAGTATATTTCTAATCGTAACTAAATCTTCAATTTTTTCTTTCTTTTGTATATTCGAGATTGAAGCAAAATAAGTATTAAACGATGACTTTGGTTTACTATAGACATCGACATCTTGTTTTAGCTCGGTGGAAACCAACTTCTTTTCCTAAGGATTATTTCATATAGAAATAGAGAACGAAGTAACTAGAAAGATTATAAAACTCCCACTCGTCTAGAGGGATCGTCTACAAAGCGCCTTGTTTTGAATGCATTAATACAGAAAAGCTGACATAGATGTTATGGGGCGAATTTTTTTTCGCTCACGTCTTATAGCTGGAAATTTTT
>CAOJCO010068740.1:0-12608 GCA_948330635.1 Euphorbia biselegans | reverse complement strand
ACAACTCTCTTTTATTTCATCAAAGTCACAATTTAATTAATTATTTATTTTATGTAATTCAATTAATTCTCAATTAATTAATTACATTATACAGACTTAATTAATTGGATTACTTTATGGAATATCCAATAAATATATTCTTTTATCGATTAAATTAAATATCACAAAAATGTACATATTTATTTAATTGATCCCCTCCATCTCATGTACACTGAATGTATAAATCCCGATATCTCAATTCAGACATTCTATATGTAAGATCCAGTTGGACTCTTTTTATTTTGGTAATAGGCCCAAAGCCCACCAACCACTAATGGGTTCTAGGAAACCAAAGTGGCCCTCAATTAAGACAGTTATGTAGTCTCTCTTTAGAGAGAATCTATGCCAGTAGCTATCTCGTTTTATCCTTTGCCAATTGATATCTATTTTATGATTAGCAATAGGTACAGCTTCATCATGCTATTCTCTACTAATCAAAATTCTCATTCTAGAATGGATTGATAGAACAAATGAGTGCCCAACTTATTTGGGTATAGCTATACACTTTCAATCTCATTGCATCAAGTGGCCGAGTGATATCATCTCAATGGGCACTGAGTGGCAATCCTATCAACTCATTATCAACATCAACATGTTAACTTATCCACCTAACTCATATTTGGCACCGTATTATATGCATGTTAGGTTTATGTCAAAGTGTATTATGTTATATTGATCTCAAGTCAAAGGGTTTGACAAGACGTACTTAAGAAACTCCTATGACGATAAAAACATATTGTGGTTCCCGTGCAGATCCATTCGGTACCATCTGGGGCCCACATCTACATATACTCCTGATTGAGACATCGTTACTATGTGTAGTGAGACTACCATATAATTAGCAAGTATACAAGTCTATGGTACTTTCCATTCCCACAATAAGAATAGACTTAGGATATAATTTATATATATAACCTTTTACTGCTTCTGTTCTCATATATCAATTACATCTAATTGATAAGCTTAAGCAAGTTATAACAATGGATACTCTATTTGTTAATAGCACAAGATAAATAATAAATAGATTAAAATATCTTTATTCATATAACACATAATAGTTTTTTTATAAATTGTTTATAAGTATAATATACAAAAGGAACCAATACCTACGAACCAGGGCATGCCAATAAACTCCCACTTGCACTAGTGTCAACAGGCATAGCCCAAATCTATATATCTAACATGACCCTAATGTTGTGTGATAGCCAATGCCTTGACCAACAGATCAGAGATATTGTTCCCTGTGTCAACTCTTTATAATGCAATTCCACCTCTATCAATGATCTCTCATATCAAGTGAAACTTTTTAAGTGCACATTTTGATCTTTTTTGTGACAGTGGCTCCTTTGCTTCTGTGATTGCCCCGGTGTTGTCACAAAATATATCTACTAGGTTTAGAATAGAGAGGACTACTCCTAAATCAGTGATGAATTTTCTAATCTAAATAACTTCCTTAGCTACACCACATGCGGCATTGTACTCGA
Organism: Euphorbia biselegans; assembly: GCA_948330635.1. NCBI lineage: Eukaryota > Viridiplantae > Streptophyta > Magnoliopsida > Malpighiales > Euphorbiaceae > Euphorbia > Euphorbia biselegans. The sequence goes on along the minus strand of CAOJCO010068740.1, from coordinate 11,085 downwards.
CCTCTATAGTTGAATCTGCAATAGTAGGCTACTTTAAGGATCTCCAACTAGTGGAACTACTATTCAGTAAGAAAATGTAGCAAAACTGTGAATGGCACTTATCCTCATCGATCTCAAAACTAGCATCAGTGTAACTACACACTGATAGCTCATCTTCACAACCGCATAATGAGATGCACCCTTACTCTAGCTACGGTATTTGAGAGTTTCTTCAATATTCATCCAATAGTTCTCTCCTGGATCCAATGAGTAATGACTAGTTATGGTTAATGAAAAAAAATTAGGTCTCGTACATAATATAGAGTACATGATGGAACCAATAGTCTATGCATATGGAATCCCCATCAACTCCTCTCTCTCTCTCTCCCTCTCTCTCACTCTCTCTCTCCCCCTCTCCTCCTTTGTTCGAGGAGAACCCTTCTTACTCAGTTTCAAAACATGGTGGATATTCAAGAAAACCTTCTTTACGTTATCCATATTGAAACATTTTAGAACATTATCTAAGCATGTCTCTTAACTTTAGCCTAGAAAATGATGTGATCTATCTTTATAGATCTAGATCGTAATGATCATCTTAGATTTGCCTAAATCCTTCATCATGAATCACTTACTCAACCATTGCTTCACCCCTTATAGTGTTGGTATGTCACTTCTTATAAAAAGGGTATCCTCCACAAACAAGATAAGGAATGAGGAAATTCTCCCACTAACCATCTGGTACACACAAGGCTCATCAATATTTTTTATGAATCCATATTCCTTAATAACTTTGTTGAATCTGTGATTCTAATATCTAGATTCTTACTTTAATCCATAAATGGGCCTTTATAGCTTGCATACTCGATTAGGATACTTGAGATCCTCAAAACCCTTTAGGTGTGTCATATACACATCCTCAAGAAGCTTTCCATTAAGAAAAGCGATTTTGACATCCATTTTCCATATCTCATAATCATACTATACTTCTATAGCAAGTAGTACCCTAATAGACTTAAGACTTGCAACTTATGAAATGGTTTCATTATAGTAAATCCCTTGATCATATAGCACCACTTGCAACCTATCACTTTAGCACCTGAAGGTAAATCAACAAGGGTCTATACTTGGTTATCATTCATATATTGCATCTTGACCTCTATAGCTTTATTCTATTGCTCCGAGTACGGGATATCAATAGCCTCCTAATAGCTATTGGACTCTTCTTGGTTAAGGACTATAAAATCCCCACCATTAGCCACCAGTAATTTGTATCCCTCTAGCTGATGATGAAGCCTACCAGACATTCTAGGTACCTATGCAATCATAGATGTCTCCTCGGTTTCTTGTTGAGTTAGTTTAGTTACTGAGTCCTTCTATTAAGGTTGTGGATCTTGAACTTCACTAAGTTTAATGCTACTCTAACTATCTTTCTTTGAAAGGAACTCCTTTTCTATGAAATTACCCCTTCAAGTAATAGACACCTTATTCTCTACAGGGTCGTGGAAGTAAAACCCCTTAGTTTCCTTAGGGTAACCCATAAATAGGCACTTGACCAATTTGGACTCTAGCTTCCCACTTGTCAATTCCTTGACATGTGTATAGCAGCCCTAAATCCTCATGGAAGACACATTAGGCTTATGTTCTGTCCATATTTCATATGGTGTTCCTTTCAACTGCCTTACACAGTGTACGGTTTAGCATGAAAGTTGTTGTCTCTAAAGCATATCCCTACAAGGATTTAGTGAGAATAGTTTGATTCATCATTTAGCGGACTATGTCAAGAAAAGTCCTATTCCTCCTCTCTGACCCTCCATTTTAGTAGGGTGCACTAGGATGTGTGAGATAGGAGATGATCCAACACTCTCTAAATAATAAGCGATACTCTTTGCTCATATATTTGCCACCTAAGTTGGACTGAAGTGCTTTAATAGTCTTGTTAAGTTGGTTCTCTATTTCATTCTTATACTTCTTGAATCGATCGAGAGTCATTGACTTATGCTTTATTAAATAGATATAGCCATGTCTACTAAAGTGATCAGTTAAAATAATGAAGTAAAAGAATCTAGATCTGGTAGTTATGCTTATAGACCCACACATGTCAGACTGTATTAGCTCCAACACCCCCAATAGCCCTCTCAATTATTTTGCTAAATGGTCCCCCTATCATCTTACCCCTTAAAGAAGATTCACACATAACTGGAGGTCAAATAACCTTAGCACTTCACTTGCACAAAGTCTAGCTATATATCTCTCATTTTTACGGCCTAAGCAACAATGCCAAATATATGTAGGATTAATCACATTGGCCTTAGTCCATTTAGTATTTGTATTACATATGAGAATATATTGTTTTAAGTTCATGATATATAGGCCCTTGTCCAAATAAGAAATTCCATATATAATATTCTCAAACATAATAACAATGCTACCATGATTAATATTAAAATGAAAACCTTCAATGTCCAATACAGAAAATGAAATAGTATTCCTCCGCATAACGAGTACATACTAATAGTTTCTAAGAACTAAACAAGTTAAGTGGGTATCTCTAAATGGAAGTACCTAATCTCTAGGGCTTAGACTTTAGCTCCATCAACTTGAAGATCCACTTCTCTGGATCCTAGTAACCTTCTATTTCTTAGTCCATAGATTACAACAAATGTGAGAACCACATCCTGTGACCAATACCAAAGATGTAGAAACCTCAAGCTTAACCTTAATAAGATAAATGCCTCCAAAAATCATCTCATTCATCTTTTTCTTTCCTTGGAGCTTGGGACAAGCATTCTTCTAGTGCACCTTCTCCCTATATTCATAGCACCTATCTTTTGAAGATACTTTAAGTTTAGGCCCACTGGCCTTTCTAGCTTTAGCCTTATCCTTGCAAACTTTCGCCTTAGCCTTGGCTTTACCTTTGATTTTTTTGATAGGGTGATTACCCTTGTTAAATAACAAGACCTTAAATTTCTTTTTGATAGACTACTCTGCTAGCCAAAGCATGCCATGAAGCTTCAAAATAAAATTGTATAAACCTTATAGATGATAGTTCATTATAAACGGATCATGACCCTCTGGTAGAGACCCTAGGATTATGTCAATGGCTAGCTCTTACAGTACTACCATGCTAAGTCTAGCAAGTGAATCCATATACCCCCCTTATCTTGAGTATGTGATTGCTTATTGATGAACCAGTAGCCATCTTATAGGTGGTAAATGCCATAATCATTGTGTAATTTCTTGCCTTGCTTGATCTTGATACATTTCTTTAATTATAAACCCAATATTGATTTGATCCATTACCATGTGTTTAGCTTTAACTCTTAACACATGATAATCATCATATAGATGGCAGGTCTAAAGTATCTTAACTACCTAAACCCTATACATCAAATTAACTAACTATAATATAGTTTCCCTTGGCATTGACTATATTGCAATTGTTAATAAGAGGCTAATGTCGAAGTATGGTTAGCACTTTTGAACGGCTCTAATTTTAATGGATTCATTTTAATTTGGTGTAATAACTTAGCATATATAATTACGGCGGAGAAACTTTGAAAGATAAAACCAAACTACATGCATTCAAAATATATATAATGCATAAATAAAAAAGATGTCTAAGGGCCTTATTTTTCGACCTAATGAATAAACTAAAACTAGCTATTATATTAGGCTCTTGATTCTGTACAATTTCCATTTCTTCGGGTCTCCTTCATGAACTCTGTCACAGTATGGCTTCCTCTATGGGCCTCCCACCTTTGGTCTCGATGTAATTACATTATTTAAATTTATTAAAATAAAATATTAAATAACTATTACATTGAATTTGCACTGCCTCATAAGACCCAATACAAAAAGTAAAGAAATTAAATTATACAGCTGACATAAAATTAGGGCCCATTAGACATCATCCATTCACACACAAACATACGAAGTAATATCTATCATGTATACATATCACACATAAAATAATGCATGTCAATGATATATTTTCAGTTTTCAATTTCATTTATGCATAGCTGTTTAAGTGAAAGCTTCCAAATATCAACCTCTTTTATTAAGCCCATTAAGGCCCAAATGGTGAATCCAATGTCTCCCACTCAAATTTAGGCATCAAAATCAAGAGAATTGAACCACTCAAATCTCAATATGTGGCATGGGCTAATTGGACTGACTTTTTTATCCATATTGAATTCGGTAGCCATAATAAAATTAAATATGCATGATGTACATTTTACACAGAAATACAATATGAAAAATATTTTAAAAATGTAACAAATAGAGAAACTTTAAAATAAACCCAAAATATAAATTTGGCATGTTATCCATATTATGGCCCAGTCTGCATGGGCTGCACAGCTAAGCGAGCAAAATTGCGTGTTAATGGGCTACAGCTAGAGGCCAAGGGGCTATGTAAATGCACATCAATTATTGCTGTTGATGTAGCGTCAGCTGTGATATAGATTTTTGATATTAATTAATAATGCTGAACACTCAACTCTAGGGCAGTGTACCATGTCTTTGTCAAGTAATAAAATCTGGTCTTAAAAGAAAACTCCAGGTATCGATCCCACAGAGAAAAATATTTCTATGCAACCTAATCTAGGGTTTCAGCGTGTTATAGAAAATTTCAATAAAACTGAATTTAAACTAAGTTAAACTACTTCTACTCCTATCTACGATGAATTATCAATTCAACCCTTTTTTAACGGAATCCAACGGATAATCAACTAATGTTCTACCGACCTATGAATATTTATGGTGATGGAAACTTATCAATCTTATAAACAATCAAATATTGAAGGTACGTAAGCAATCCAATTAATATCAATGCACGGTTTTGATAGTTATTCCTACTATCTGAAGCACCTAGGGTAAGGTTATCCGAACGGCCCGCCTAGTTCTATGATTCAGAAACTAAGTACGCTTAAGTTTCGAAGGAATGTCAGTCCTTTCGGTTTTCCAGTTTTTAGGCTGGATCGCGTAGCAGATATGAATCAAATATTTAATCAAGTTTACGAAGCTATCAATTACGCATGCATGAAAATTAATCCATTAACCAACATAAACCCTAACTTTAATTGCAAGTTTAATCATTAAGTATGGTAGCAATAATCATGAATACAATCACACATTTATTTCTAAGTAGATCACAACTCGGATCAAAGACAAAAATTGAGTTAAGAAAATCTTATTCAAACTCACTATCAATGCGGTGGACTCTGGCTTCAGCAAAATAACGCGTAAAGGTGATCCTCTATAAGATTACTCTCTTGCAAACGTAAATCAACAATCCGCAACACGTGAAGATTCCAAGTAGAAGCTTTCAATTGAATAAAATTCAAAATCCGTACAAAGATGAAAGAAAAACCTAGCTAGGGTTCTTAGTTCTAATTGAATGATAAAAGATCCGATCAATGAATCTCCTAAAAAATAAGGTGAGAAAACGATCCAAAGATAACACTAAAATTACATAATACAAGTATATATAGCTAGGTATTAAAATAAGAGTCCTAAAAGGAATAAAATTAGGTGAAAATTTGTCCAAAAGTAATAGTGACAATACGTGTTGTAGTGTGATTCGCCCTCGTATAGATATTCTGTCACTAGACATTGTTTTGATCATAACTTCTTCATCTGGTGTCCAAATCATGCGATTCAAAATGTTTTGAAAAGGGGAGAGAAATATCTTCAACTTTGTCTCTAATATGCAAATCCAAATTCAGATTCTAAAGGTATCAAAATCGGCTTTGACTTTTCTGGACATGTTTCTGTCTAAAACTCGCAACTTCATTTAATGATGACAGACTACACACTCTTCATTGTTTCATCCATAACTTTCTCATCTGATATCAAAATCATGCGATTCCAGATCTGTTCAAAAGATAAAAGAATTCTTAATGGCATCTCTAATAAGCATCTCCCAAATCGGCCTTTAACTGCCTTAAAATTTGCTCCAAAGATATTATATAATTAATCTTATTGAACTCAAACTTCTCACATGTGCATTCTTTTCATACCCGATCTAGGCCTCCATTCCTACTTTCTCATCACAATAAACTCATTAAGATATACAAGTCTTCGGTCTTAAATGACCTCGGACCAAAGAAATACAAAAAACAATGAAAATAAACTAAAAACAACCAAAATGAGCACAAAAGACCTAAATGCAAATAAAATAAAAAATGCATGGAAGAACGAACAAAAACACATGAAACTAGTAAATTATCCTTTATTAAACCATAATAATACCTAGAATATAAGGTCAAATATGGCCTTATCAGCTGTGCAGCCAGAAGCCACAAATTATGGTGGCTACCATATTTTATTCCAAAGACAGCTGCCGATGCAGTTGGTGGCTGCACTAAATATTATCCAGTGAGTGGCTAGCCATAGACAGCCGTGTTGGCAGCCATAACTGGCTATCGATGCTAATGCTTTTTGCCACCACATGTACATAAAAAATTTATTCAAATCAAATTATTTTAGATAAAATAACTATTACAATGAATCAAGAAACATAGAAATCCTATTTCAAACGAATCGAGGAAACCATTTTGAAATATCAATTCAAAATGCGATTTGCGCGTGAAAACAAATCAATTTGCTACAAATTTGAACTAGTCAATTTATTTTTTATCAAATCAAATAATTCTACAGAAAATAACAACTCTAATGAATTAAGAATTGTAAAAATCCAATTTGAAAAAAAATCAGAAAAACCATTTTGAAAAAACTCAAATTATAATGGGATTCACGCATGGAACCGAAACAATTCATCGCAAATCTGACCAATCAATTCATCAAATCTCCAACTACTGTTGGAGTTTGGGTTATCCTTGGATTCATAATAGAATATGGTAAAAGTTTACAATTATGCAAAATCCTAAACCTGAAAAACACAATATTGTGATTTGATCAAATAATATAGTAAACTAAAAAATTAAACAATAATCCACCAGCTAAAATTCACATCTAACAAAATACATGAATGTACATAAAATTGAGCATCCTTACATACATGTCTCAAAGTGACAGCTAAGCAATACACAAGGATTAACCACTTTGAGATGCACGAATGCCTACCGAATTGGTCTGAGCAAGCGAGGATTTGAGAGAAGTAGAGAAGGATATTTCCATCCATAAGGAGCACATTTTTTAGCTTTCCTTTTCCACATAATATGGTTGTGAAATGTATATTCATAGGAATAGGGTTTGTTTAATTAATTTTACAAAATTAACCCCAATCTTTATATTAATTCCATGTACTAAATAAACTATAGGTTATATATTTAATTCTATTTGATTCTAACATAATGAACATTTAACTTTATATTAAAATTTAGTCTCATGCAACTAATGACTAATTAAATAAATTAAACACACCTATAAATATCTAAGCATGTAAAATTATTGAATAAATCCAAATCTATTTTATTCCATCAAAGTCTCAATTTAATTAATTATTTATTTCATGTAATTCAATTAACTCTCAATGAATTAATTACATTATATAAACTTTATTAATTTATGGAATATCCAATAGATATATGCTTATATCGATTAAATCAAATATCACATAAATATACATATTTCTTTAATTGATCCTCTCCATCTCATGTATGCTGAATGTATGAATATCAATCTCTCACTTTAGACATTCTATGTGCAAGATCCAAAGGGACTATCTTCCTGTTTGTAGTGGGCCCAAAGCCTACAAACCACTAGTGGGTTCTAGGAAACTATAGTGGCCCACAATTAAGACAGCAGTGCAATCTCTCTATAGAGAATTTATCCCAGTATTTATCTCGTATTATCATTTGCTGACTTGTATCCATTTTATGATTAGCAACAGGTATGGCTTCATCATCTTCTTCTCTACTATTAAATTTCTTGATTTATAATGGATTGATTGATTAAATGAGTGACCAATGCATTTAGGTATACCTATACACTTTTAATCCCATTCCATCAAGCGGTCGAATGATATCATTGTAGTGGGTAGTGAGTGGCAATCCTATCAAATCATTATCAACATCAACATATTCACTTATCCACCTAACCATATACCTATACTTGGCACCCTTTTACAGCCTTGTTAGGTGCATATCAAAGTGCATTAGATTCCATATTATGTTATAATGATATCAAGTCAGAGGATATGATAAGATCTATTTAATAAACACTTACTACGATGAAACCATATCCTGGTTCCCGTGCGGATCCATCTAGTACCATATGGGTCTTACATCTACCTATACTCCTGACTGACACATCATTACTATGTATAATGAGATAGTACCATACAATCAGCTAGTATACAAGTCTGTTTCCACAACTAGAATAGACATGGGATATAATTTATGTATATGGCCTTTTATTTAGTCTGGTCTCACATATCAATTACATCTAATTTATAAGCTTAAGTAGGTTACAACAATGGATACTCTATTTACTAATAGCATAAGATAAACAATAATTAGATTGAAATAGCTTTATTCATGTAACATATAATAGTATATTTACAAATTATTCATAAGTATAATATACAAAAGGAACCCAATGCCTACGAACTAGGGCACACCAATAATATTAAATATGGCCATTATATTTCAACACAGTAATATAATAAATAAATTAGAACTATATAAATAAATTTGATTATAAATAGACATGATATAAAATTATAAAACATAACCACATGTTACACAAAAACATGACTAGATAAATAAATATATGAAAAATTAATACATAAAAGGAATATAAAGATAAATATGACCATAGATTTATATAACATAGGCACATACTAAAAACCTATAATGTACAATTTTTTGGAACTTAAAGGGAAAGAAATATCAAACATCCTCATCCTTATCGTTAAACAATTTTGTTTAAATTCATCTTTTGAAAGCTATCCAATTAGGTCTATAATCATGTTCATACTTCTCTTATCCATTTCGAGGAATATCTTTTTGTCCATCCCTTTATGCAGTAACTTTTTCCAATTATTATCTAAATAGTTCAAAGATTTAATCAAATGTTTATGATTATTAGGCATGATCATTCAAACAATTTTTGATAGCCCAGTCTTCTTCTAACTGGGGTTATGTATGGGAAGATTATTAATTGGCTTCTTTTTTGTCGCTTAATCTTTACTCTATCTTCAAATTCATCATTTATCCTGAACGTTGATTATTTAATTCAATATCTTTTTATCTTTATTAATATACGTATGAGCTTTATCCTTAGAGATAACCATCTTAGATGTTTCTTGTGAAATTTCATACTTATTTGCCCAGTGTGTTTTATAAAACTTATCATGAACAAGGGTATAAAGTCATTCAAATTCCTTACCTATGCTGGAAGAATCTTTATTCCTATCTTCATCTACCCTAGCTCAAGCTTTTTCAACTAGGGCAGAAATAAGTTGTTTCTCATTTGTTTCATTTTCCTGATATGGATGAAGATGAGTCTAATCAACAAATGAAATTTTTTAATGGTTGATTTTTAAGAATATCAAAAGGTTTATAAGTTAACAAAAATATGACCATGAAAGTTAAAAATATGATAATAATGGAAGACGACCATAGGTGCGTGGTATTTTAATGTGGCATAAACTCATATCTTAGTCAATTATCCACATTCCCACATATAGTTGGTCATGCAAAACATAAATTCACACACTTCCACAAGTATGCGGGTCACACAAGTAATATAAAATGGATTTTGAGTTCGAATATCGATCCCACGAGGATAAACGTACACAGTAGGCATATATACTCATAAATTTTGTTTATAGTAATCTAAAACTGGATTTTTAGTGTGAATTCTACATTAAATCATAAACACATAAGAGTATTTTCAATGAAAACTATATCCCATTAAGAATGACTTGAATTACTTATAATTTTCTGCAGACTAACCTAATAAATTATCCATTATTACTCTTGATTCAAATATATTGGTTTTTCCAAACCAGTCCACCCATGACAACTCAGTTTGAGTTGAGGGTTGAACCGAATGGAAGTTATCATGTTAACTACCAAATATATAAGCCATTTTCTACATTTTTAGCGTGGGTGTGTGCTTCCAAAAATAAGAAAATATAGAGAAGAATATTTTGGAGAGTAATTTATCCGTACACGGATTGAATTTCCACCAAATTTCTGCACGATCCACTTCGATTTATCACTGGAAGAACTTACAAAAATACGGCCTCGACTCTGTGGTGTAGAAGAGGCTGCCAGACACGATCCCAGGGCTGGTCCACAGAAATTTCTGAACCGAGACATTCCGCTGTGAAATTAAACCGTAAGTCGCTCTAATTTTATTCTCGGTTCCATTTCCCATGTGATTACATTGGTATCAAAGCATCGTTTATGTTTCTGTGATTTGCTGGATTGCTGGATTTTGTTTTTATGGAATTTTGTTTCGTTTGGTTGTGTTTTGTGTGAAAAATTAGATTGTAATTCGTCGAAATCTGTATAATATGAAAATTAAAGTTGCGATTTTCAAAAATCTAACTTCACCACTGTGTTCAGCATAATTTTTTAACTTGGGGTGTAAATTTTAGTGTTCATCGGTGTCCCAAAACGTTGGGGGTGGACTGTACTCTCCCATGCGTGACTAGAACTCGATAATGGCAGTTCCGAATGTGGTTTAAGTAGTGCGCCACATGTCCATTTTCTATTGGTTGAATTTTGAAAATGGTACTTATGTCATGTTCCTATTGGTCTGAGTCAACGGTTATTTTTTTACTGGATGGCCACATGTAGCCACGTGTGTTTACGTGGATCAATCACCGGTCGCCACGTGTCATCCGGTCAACTGAAAATTGCCACATTTTGACACATAGGACTGACATTGACCAATGGAAGACTACCACGTGTCAGACATGCCACGTTATAGCACCACATATCACGCCACGTCTCAGGCCACATCATCTTGCCACGTCAGCAAACATTGCACACGTGGACCAATGGGTGACTGCCATATGTTATCAGGGCCACATCATCAGGCCACGTGTCATGCCACATCATCTGCCACGTCATTTTTTAACCAATCAGAGGATGTCACGTCAGCTCTTGCGCCATATCATCACCAATC
>CAOJCO010059806.1:0-40568 GCA_948330635.1 Euphorbia biselegans | reverse complement strand
GAATAAATGACATACATTCAATGCTTAAAAGAAATAAACATGTAGCAATCAAATAAGACTCAAATGGCATGTATTAGAATGGGAAAATAAGATATCTCGAGGTCATGCATAATAGGAGGTAGTCAAATAAATTCGATCAATTTAATCTGACTAGACCTATAAAACAAAATTTTAAACACGTATGATAGGCCCTGAAATTCATTTTCTCTTTAAAGAATTTGGCCTAATTTTAATTATTTTGCACATGCAATAAAATGGGTTAGATATCTGAGAATTAATTCCCTTCATCGCACTGTGGTAGCATCCCTAAAACCCAGCTTTTTGGCTTGGTCTTCTATATGCATTCACGTAATAATAAAAATTAAATCTAAGTCCAGACGACATATAAACATAGTAACAATAATAATCACACTAAATATAAAAAATAACACAAAAAATAGTAAAAAAACATAACAATGGTAATAACAATATTAATAATAACAAAGATAACGATAATAATAACAATAATAATAATAATAATAATAATAATAATAACAACAACAACAACAATAATAATACAGATGTCTAAAATGACGTCGTTTTGGCTTGAAGAGGAAAGAAAAAAAAATAAAATAACAGATTGAGAGAAAACTTAGATGGAGGGATTTGATCATGATTTGAAAAGGAAATAAGAGAGAAATTTCTTCCTATTTCGAGAAGGGATTTAGTTTCAGTTTGAGGAATTGAAGAAGAAGGGAAGAGACTGCTTCAATTTGGGAGGAACTGGAAAAAAAATAAAGACTGGGTTGCGATATTTAAAGAGAGAGAAATTAGAGAAAGTAATCGACCAGAGGTGGCTCTACAGTTGGAATGAAAAGGGAGTTAGCAAATATTCAAAAGAAAACACAGAGAGACCATAAAGAGGTGAGGGATCATTCAATTGACTCTTGAACCCTTTTCTGGAAAATTGATTGAAATCGTAATCATTACTGAATTACTAGATTATTTTTTGGAGGTTCCTAAAATCAAAGAACATTACACCAGGTAATATCCTGAGACCTATATAATTTTTACTTCTCTTACTTGTGCTCTATTGTTCATTTTCTATTTTTCATGTTGTATATTATGTAGTTATGGTTTAGCTTACTTTGTTATAGCTTATGCGTTCCTGATATTTAAACGCATTGGAATGATTCAATTGGAATTTTTATTACTGCATGTTGATGGAGAGTTAATTAATTTGTTGGATATTGATATTTTTTTTAGGTGCCTTCGGTTGATATGTGGTTGCTTGGTTGTTTATCATTTGAGTTTGATGCATCATTAGATTACTTCGCTTAAGTAGGCTTTACATTAGGTTTTTATTTTGCTGTTTTGTGGGCTATTTATTGAATTTTGATTTGGTCGGGTTGATTTTTTAAGCCATCTATTCAGCTTTGTCATTAAAAAAAACCTTTGTTGTCATCATTTAGTGTTCAAAATTTTACTTTCTTCCATTTCCGTCTGTAATCGGCGATGAAAAATCAATTTTTAACTCTAGTTGCTAACCGAAATAAGGTTTTGATTTGCAACGAGATAAAATTAATTTGTTGTCATTTATCTTCAATGTCAAGTTACTTTAACTTCATATTTGTTTACAAAATATTGCATGCTGCTATTTTATATTCGAACTAGTTTGTCAATTATGCCTCATCTCTGTTTGTTTTCTATTAATATTTTTAATTTATGTTTTTATATGGTTGTTTAGATCCAGATTTAATTTCGTTAATAATTCATGAATACATCTAGAAAATCGCACCAAGAAGCTGAGTTTAGGGCCACAAAATCAGTTCAATGAAAGAAACCCTCCGAGTTTCCAGATAACAGACCCGCTTTTATATGTAATGCATGTAAATCGAGCCAAATTATGTTTTCTTTAATCAAAATCTGAATTTACCATGTTTCTACCTTGTGTGAAAGTACAGTTCCAAAATTGGTTGAATTTTGAAATTGTCATATTTGTGGATGATTAATTGTTTTCTATTTTATAAGTTTTTAGTTGGATCATATGTTATGTCATTTTATTTAATTTAAATTATTTAATTATCATTGCATATATTCTCATGCATTTTAGGCAATTGTACCCTGATCTCTAAATTTTTACAAATGTACCCCTTAGTATAGCTTGACGTGAGGGGTTGTAAACTTTGTTTATTTTTCTGTATTTATTTATCGCTTTAATACATGTGTGTTCACTATAGAAATAAAGAAGAGAAAAATTAAGGCCTTACTCTATTTTGTATATTTTGTTTATTTTATTCACCAATTTAGTGTTAAAGGAAAAGGATTAATAAGTTCTCATTCGTCTCGAATCTCTAGTAAACAGTGTTGGACTTTCATTCGGATTTGAGTAACACCATAATTTAATTCCTGATGGAACTTAGAACGAGGTGGAAAATCCAGTCATTATTTTAAGGGATTCATGTTCGAGTCTCTTAATTGTATTTTTGTTATTAAAATATTTTTTCAATAGGTTCGCATTCGCATGCGCTAATGTCTAGTTCAAAATGGACCTAATCAACTTAATTCAATTTCAATTTGAAGGTAAAAACCCCCTTTAAAAAATGTCATCTGCTCACACATATATATATACGCAAATTCATCACTACATGTTTTCAGGTTCTAGGATGACCTGAGAACTCTCAAGGCGTATTTGTTCTTGATTTAAGGGGAAAATTTTTTGTTCCAAAATGGATCGATCAATCAACAAATATGTAGCAAACCACAGCCTCCTCAGGCAAACCTGACCACACAGGTTGCATGCATTTCATGCACCTATTATGTTATACATGCATTTGTGATGGTTAACTTGATTTCACTTACAACTTAAGGGGCAAAAATATTTGATACCAAAATTGTCAATTGCAAGTACAATCAATTTCAAACTACATTCGCCACATAGTATGCATATTATATGTTTATGCATATGCAAAAGTCACCATCACACGTGTTGTATGCATTTCATGAATAGCTTGCTTTCACTTATAATTGAAGGGGTAAAAATTTTTGCTATAAAAAATTTCAATTGTAAGTAAAACAAACTTCAAGATATATGAGTCATGTATCTCATGTGTTGAACAGCTATAACATATGGCATATATGACATGCCCCTCATACATAGTTAAGCTCCCTCACTCTCTCTATCATGTTCCTAATTTCATTATTTTAATTCAGTCACACAAGGGGTAGTCTGTGAGTGTAGGATTTTTTTATGTCGATGATGAATCAGTAAATGCTAATCTGTTATGCTAAAGTGCATATTTTTCTAGTTTGACCAAGTGAAAAGTTCGAAGAACGAGAAATCTAGAAAGAGACCTTTAAAGTTTAAGTCAAATAGTAAAAGTTAAAAGTTAAAAAGGTTGAAGTTCATCAGTTCGAATATGGATTGTACATGCACGACTATAAATTGTAGTTTCACAGATATAGTTGACACTTGTCATGATCTTAAAAGCTTCATAAGGCTCGGATAAAGTCACAACCAACTATAATTTATATATGCTTGTATCTGGCCCAGCTTGAAGAGATTGAATTCTGTAAATTTGGTAGTTATAGTTGCACGAATATAGAATAAGGACCAAATAAAAAACTAATGGATCACTGAGATTTTTTTAGGAGAAGAGATTTCACCTAATTGGGATTCTCTAACTTAAATATAAAAAGAACATTTGGCCAGAATAAAAAATGGGTGAGGGTTTCACTTGGAGGATGATTTTTAGAGAGCAGAGAACATTTTTGAGAGAAAAGAAAAAGAAAAACAAATAGAGGAAGAAATAAGAACAAAGACACAATAATAAAACCAGAAACAAATAATTCAGATTGCTTTAGGTCTATGGATTTAATCTAAATCAAACTGTTTACCTACAAGGTTTAATCTAGGCTATTCATAATCAAATTCTAAACGAGTTTGGTCTAAAAACCAATTAAAAACATCCTTAAACCAGAATTTGAAAATCGACCTGGGTCATCATTCATCATATTTTCTTGCTTCGAAATAAAGAGGATTTCACTGCATTAAGGTAATTCCTGAGACCTCTTAAGTCCCATCTTTTTAATTTCATCCATTTTTGCTAGTTTCTGTGTGTTGTTTTAGGTGTTCATTTTTCTAAAAAAAATTTGTTCATAGAGTATTAAGATCGCACAGTTATTAGTAAGATCGCAAGGCTATAGGTTGTATTCATACGTATATAATCTATAGTTAGACTCAAGGTTGACGATACCCGTGTAGCTGTAATACTGATAATCAATGCACTTTATCTACGTAATGAATTATAGCCATCCGACTATAAAAATATCCATACAGATATAAACCATAGTCAAACAATGGTAATCTGGTTCTTGAATGTAAATTTTAGCCTTTGTATTGAAATTGAATTTTTTTGGCTCATTAAGAAATAATTTTCATGAACATTGATATTCGGATCTGGCTTGAATTTATGCCTTAGACATACTAATGTCTGCCCAGCCATTGTCATGGTTACATGACCTTCTCAGCCCAGATTTGGACATCTTTGTTAATGCAACTAAGGCTACATCACAAATATCTACACGATTATAATATTATACCCATGGAAACCAATAATAGCCAACTGGGTATTTATGATGGACAAAATATTTTTATTTGCACTTTTATGTGTTTGGACCTAGTTTAAATTTTTTAAATACACTTGTATGTTAAAAACTGAACCAAGAAACGGGATTTAGGGTCACTAAATCAGTGCAATGAATGAATTAATATTTTTTAATAACCGACCCACCTTTATACATGTGATTAAAACTAAAACCCATCAAATCATTTTTAATAAAATATCAGCTTGAGCACTGTGAAATCAGAAAGAATTATTTTTGAGTCTGGTTGTGTCACTGGTCAGCCCAAATTGGTATGGTCCGACCAATCGGGTTGAATTGATCGGCCCCTATTATGCATAACCTCAAGCTACCTTATCTCCCCATTATTATGTATATCAATTTGAAGAGTCGTATTTAAAACCAATGTATTATTATTATGTTTATATCTTTGTAAATGTTTTTGATAGATGTATGTAGGATTTATTCCCTAATTTTTTCAAATGTATCCCTTAAAATAGCTTGTGTGAAGGAATATAATTATTGTATTTTATTTCTATAATTTATTTTATTAATTTTGATTGTGTGATCACATTAACTAAGATTGAAATCATTCTATAGTCCAGATAAAAAATACTTTACTCAAAATGTTGTTAATTTAAATAAATGTCTTTCGAAATGGATAAGTAGATTTATTTGAACCCAAGTCTCCAGTATAGCAACCCTTACTCGGTTTTGCTATACTTGATTTTTCCAGTAGAGCTGAATCTGGTGGAAACTCTATATTTCTTAAATAAAACCCATTTTCCATAAAATTGTCTTTTTTCTTAAAACTCCTATGTTTACGTTCCCACGCGCATTTGATTAAGGTTGAATCTTAACTACTTAGGATTTATTTTACATTTTTCAAAAAGATTTTGAAAAAGAATAATCTTCTTTTCAAAAATCACATCTGTTCACACTTACTATAGCAAAGAAGGTTGAATGATATGAGATCATCCCGAAACAACAGCAGATGGGATATAAAAAGTCCTTTACCTCTGATTCCAAGCGAGGAAACTTTAAGGCTACTTCTTCTTCTTCTTCTGCCCCGACCAAGAACAGTGGGCCAGGAAAATTCAACCAAGGTCAGTAGCTAATGGTACAAATGGCTGACATTTTAGCTGCCTTATCCAATCCTTTAGCTTCTACTCAATACCAGAGAAGGATTAAGCTATAGGTTATATCTCTGAGTAGGTTATTTATGAAGTGTAGGAGTGCTGGACTGCTACAAAGTGTAAAGCCTCATGTCCTACCATCTGAAGCCGAAAAAAGTAAGCATTACCATTATCATGTGACTGTAGGGTATTAAACAGCAGAGTATGTGGGTCTCCGCAATGCTATTAAGAAATTGGTGAAGGAGGGAAAGATTGAGAAACCCCCAATGGCAAAACCAAGTACACAAGAGATCACCCTACCTCGATTTAAGAAGCAGGTAAACATGGAATAGTTGGGTATTTTGAGTTGTTATGTTTTTGCTTAAATAATGAAAGCAAATTATGAGTTAATTTTGTATTGGTTGAGGAAGAATTTGAAAAGATCAAGTCGAGTCAGGTTGAGTCGGTTTAAAAAGAAAATGTAACAGTGGTGTAACCTATGAGATGGGATAACCTCAATTTCGAGGATGAATACGAAGATTCCCCTAAATATATGGTAACTATAAAGCAGCGGTATATTTGAGTAAATATAACTGGAAGATTCAAGCAGTGACCTATAGTGGTAGAGTGATTCCAACCCAGATGCTAAAAAGGGGGGGGGGGGGAGGTCTTCTTCTGAGGTTTATGAAAATGTAGCACTTGATGCCAACATTCCTACTCTGGTCACGTCGATGGAGGACAATGATGAAGTAATTGAATAAATTAAGAAAACCCCAACTGAGGTCAGTATCTGGTAGTTGTTGATGGAGATTTATAGATATAGACAAGTCTTGGTCAAGAAGCTGAAAGAGATAGATGTGTCATCAATATCTTCTCTTGAAGAGATATGCGTATTGATTGGGGATATCAATAATGCTGGTGTAAGGGGTGAGATAGTTAAGCAAGCTAAGCCAGTAATCCAATTCTATGATAATGACCTACTAATGGATGGGAACAAGCACAATAGGGCCTTGTTCTTAACAATAAAGGTACTTAATTAGACAATGTCGTTCATGATTATTAACGATGGTTCGGCTCTGAATATCTCCCCATTGAAGGTCCTACCTTTCCTTGGTCTAACAGAAGAAGTACTGAAGCACACTCAGACAATTATAAGAGCTTATGATGACAGCAAACGAGATGTAATTGGCACCTTTAAAATGGAAGTGGAAGTAGTACAAGTAAAATCTATAGTGGAATTCATGGTTATTGATAAACCAGTCAATTGTTCATTGCTCTTGGGACAAATGTGGTTCCACGAGTTGAAAGAGGTGCCTTCCACTATGTATGTCAAAGTGCCAATAAATGGGAGATTATCACACTTTATGCTTAAGAATCAATGATAGTGGCTACAATGGGGGAAGTGGAGATACCTACTAATAAATTTCAGATAGCCATGGCTGGATTGACTAGGAAAAGGAAAGGGAAAGTGAAGGTCGAAGATCTTGTGCTAGAGTGGATCAATTGTTATCTGGCTAAGAATAATTTTATTCTTAGATCTAGGAAAGGATTTACAAGGATTCCTATAATTTGAGATTGATGCAGGACAGATGGGATTAAAAGGATTAGATGGGATCAAAAGGATTAGGTTATGCTAAGCCTAGAAAAAAGAAAAAAAAAGACCTATGGGGTTCTCTAAGCTATTCGTCAGGGTCTCAAAAAAGTATATTGTGGTCAAAAAGAGCCAATGGATATTTATCAGACCAAGGTACCGAGATTTGAGATTTTTTAGGAAATTATGGATTACAAGGCCTATATTGCAGGGTACAAGGAGGTTAGGATACTTGAACTAAGTACAGAGCCGAAAGTGCAAACTGAATATGCTGCAATCAAGATAGTAGATATTGAATTAATCGATGAGATCTTTGTAAGATAATGGACTGGCTTAAGAAGCTAATGCTAGAAGGGACTGAATGCTTGGAGGAGAAACTCCCAACACTTATTGATGATAAGGCTCAAGAGATCAGGATGCTACTAAAGACTCAAGCTGTGACTATGGATGTGATGCTGAGAAGGACGAACCAGATGAAGAAGATATTGTAGCGGATAAGACCTCCTGCTTATTGGAGATGACTTTTTATACATTGTATCTTCTATTTTTAACTTAAACAATACAACTTTTAATACCGCTAATGCAAGAAAATGTCCTTTTCCTTACTTATTTGAGTTATTTCTTGATGGATCTATGCATTCATTTAATGTTTTCAGCATTCACAATGCATTATTGTATGAGCTTAATCTTGGAATATTAAATGAGTTGAAAATAATATATTTGTCATCTGACTTATCCCTCGATGAAAAGAGAGATTTAGAAATTGTTTTAAGAAAATGTGTTCAAGTATTTGCCTGGTCCTATGAAGACATACTAAGAGTGGATAGATGGATAACAGAGAACACAATTCTGACCGATTCAAAATTCACTCTAGTTAAGCAAAAATTCATATGCCTTAGACCAGAATGGGCTAGAAAAGTAAAGGGAGATCCAGAAGCAATGGGATTCTGGATTCGTAGAAGCGGTTCCCTGCCCAACCTAGTTAGCAAACTTGGTGCTAGTGCCCAAGAAAGACAAAAGGGTAAGGGTTTATATAGAATATCGAGATCTAAACAAAGATTCTCCCAATGATGACTTTCTAGTGCCACACATTGATGTTTTGGAAGATAGTGCCATGAGATTAACCATGTATTCGTTTATGGATGGGTTTTTAGGGTACAATAAGATTCTGATGGATAAGTACGACAAGAAGGAGATAACCTTCTTCATAGAATGAGGTATGTACTATTATTAGGCTATGCCATTTGGTTTAAAAATACTGGGCCAACCTATCAAAGAGCTATAACGACACTACTACATGACAATATCCATAAGGAGGTGGAAGTGTATGTAGATGATATGTTAGTGAAATCAGATGATTGGCTATAGCGTACTGAGATATTAGATCGGTTCCAGATGAGAATTGAAAAAAATATAATCTCCGTCTGAATCCAAAGAAGTGTGTCTTTAGAGTTACTTCTGGAAAGCTACTAGGGCATGTGGTAAGCCAATAGGGGATTAAGATGGACCCTGACAAAACCAAACCTATCCAAGGGATGCCCACTCCTAAAACTGAAAAAGAAGTTAGGTCATTCCTAGGGTCCTTACAGTGTGTGAGTTATTTTATTGCTAAACTAACCCATGTCTGTGAACCCATTTTTAAACTTCTAAAGAGAAGAAACTACCACAGGTAAGTCATTAGGTTGTTGAAGAAAAACATATTTTAAATTAGGGGGAAGAGTTTTTAGGTCCAATTTTTGAGCTTCATCCAATGATGATTTTGGTATTGGCTTGACATCCCGCTCGAGATCCTCAAACCTACTCTTCACCCAAGAGTAGTCCTCTTCCAATGGTGCTTCAACACCCTTTTCTTCTTCTAGGCCTTGCCCGTTATCCTGATCATGAAACCTGTAAAAGTTCTTTTTAAAGCTATCAATAACAGGGCAATAAGAATCAATAAAACTACAATTCTTGGTATCCATGGGATACTTCATATAGTTATAAACATTAAAAGACACTTCTTTATTCTGCAACCGAAGAATGATCTTTCCTTCCTGCACATCAATCAAAGTCCTACCTATTGCTAAGAATGGCCTACCTAACAAAAGTGGGATATTTTCATCTTCCTCCATATCAATTACAACAAAATCAGCAGGGAAGATGAATTTTCCTACTTTAACCAAAACATCCTCGACCACTCCCCATGGCCTAGTTATGGATCGATCGGCCAATTAAAGAATCACACTCGTGGGCTTAGGCTCACCAAGTTTGAGCCTACAAAAAAATGACAACGGTATAAGATTTATACTCACCCTCAAATCACACAGTGCATTTACTACTTCCAAGTTGCCAATGTAATAAGGAATAATAAAGCTGCCCCGATCTTTAAGCATATGTGGAATCCTATTAGTTACAATAGCCGAGCACTCTTTCGTTAGTGCCATAACCTTATCATGATCTAATTTCCTTTTTCCTACTAGAAGTTTCTTAAAGAATTTGGCATATGTAGGCATCTCCCAGAGAGCCTCAATTAATGGCAAATTAAATTCTAACTTCTTAAAGACTTCTAGAAATTTCAAAAATTTCTGATCCAGTTTCTTTTTCTGCTTCTTTAGGGGATAAGGGAGCTTAGGAATATAAGTTCTAACTAGGGTAGAAACTTTCTTGTCATCATTCGATACAAGAATAGGAATAAAATCTGAGTTGGGGTTGCTTACCCTTCCCGACTCATTACTTACCTCAACAGCTGGTGGCTGGATTCCAGCATCAAAAGACAAACTCTCTAACTGCTTTCCACTTCTTAAGGTAAATGCTTTAGCTGATTCCCTCTGGTGCCCTTAGGATTTGGTTTTGCATGGCTGAGCAAATTAACTGGAGGGTGTTCCCTATTAATTTGAGTCATTTGTGTTCCTAAGTCCTTACAATAAGCCTCCGTATTAGCAAGGCAAGACGATATATCCTTTAGAAAGGACATAACTGTCTCATCCTACCTTAGTGGAGGGGTGTGTTGATGAAAATGAGGATCAAAATCATTCGGGGCCGTACCTAACCCCTGATCTCCATGATCGTAATTAAAACTAGAAGGGGGTTTTAGCATATTATTATTATTTCCATACAGCATGTTCGGGTGCTAGAACCTCCTTCAACAATTTTGATTATTATAATTATTGTAAATTTAAGGGTATGGATTATTATACCTTTGGTTAATGCCCACATAGCTTACATTCTCAGATGGTTGGGGCTCAGAATTTCCCCACTAGCATTATTGACTCGGATGATCCCCACAACAAGTAATGCACATTACCGGTTGAGGTTACTGTGTAACTGTGTTCATCTTTGCCATTAATGCATCCACCTTTTTGCTTAGATCCTCCATTGTTGCATGCTACATTGGATCTGCAACTTTGAACTCTCACTGTGTTGGCAAATCGATTTGCCACATAGTGCTTCTGTTGGCCATTTCCTAAATTAGCTCTTCTGCTTCCCTTAGTGACTTCTTAAAAATGTTTCCACTTACAAAAGAATCAACCATAGCACGGTTAGGCGGTGTTATACCATGATAAATGTTCTTACCTATAAGTATTTATTCATATCATGATGCGGGCAGTTTCTCAAGAGCCGCTGGAAATGTTGCCAAGCTTCATTCAGATTCTCCGTTCCAAACTCTCTAAATCCCAAGATTTCATTTTTGAGTTGTACCGTCTTTGATGGTGGGAAGTATTGAGCCAAGAATTGCTCCTCTATTTGATTCTAAGATGTCATAGATCCAGGCTTCAATGATATGTACCACTCTATGGCCCCTCCATTCAATGAGAATGGGAAGAGCTTTAGCTATTTCACGTCCTGTGGAACTCCTACATACCTAGTTGTATCTGCTACCATTAGAAATCTATCAAGATAATCATTGGGATTGTCATTGATACCTCTACTGAATTATCTATTAGTATGGATCAAATGCACCGTGCTAGCCTTGATTTCAAAATTATTCACCAGGATAGGAGGTAGGACCACTCCACTATGTTCCCTAGGCTTGTGCAGAGCTATATAATCTTCTATAGCTCGATTTTCACCAGCTCCAGCTTCCCTTTGAATCCATTACGCACGTTCTCTACAGAGTTACTCCAATTCAGCCATATCTATAGCTATCTGTTCTACCTCCGCTGCTGCAAGTTGTGCTTCGTCCATTTGGTTAAGTCTTTCTCTTCTCAACCTGCGATTAGAATGTTCAATTTCAGGGTCAAATAGAAAAAGTTCTGGATTTTAAGAACGAGTTTCATGCACTAGAAACAACACTTAATAATCAAGCACACAAGGATATCAGAAAATTAGAAAAATAAAAAAATAAAAATAAAAATTCAAATATGCACAAAACAAAAATATTCATAAATGAAAAATTCCTAAGTCAGCTGTATACCCTAGGTTCGAATTGCGCAGAAAATAAAATTCCCCGACAACGGTGCCAAAAATTGGTGCATGTTAGTAGTGATATGAATTTACTGCTCTAATCACTCAACTCAAAGGCAAGTGTGTCCCATCATTGTCAAGTAATAAATCTGGTTTTATAAGTTTCAGGTATCGATCCCACGGGCAAAATACCTCTATGATATCTAATCTAGGGTTTTAGCGTGTTATAGTGATAAAATTAATTCTTAAAATATAAACTAAGTTAAACTACCCTAATTGTGATCTCAGTTAAGCAAACTCTTTATAAATGAAACTGATGGGAAAGTCTATTGATGTTTTACTAACCTGTGAATATTAATAAGGTTGAAACTTATTGACCTAACCAGCAAACAATAAATCAAAGCAATGCAAGTATTCAGATCAATAAGTATTCAGATAAATATTAATGCACATTATTGATAGTTACTCCTACTCTGTTAAGCACCTAGGGTAAGATTATCCAGAGGGTTCGCCTAGTTCTAAGAATAAAAAAATAGGTACACTTATGTTCCGCAAGATTGTCAGTCCTCTCAGTTTTCCAGTTATCAATCTGGTTTGCGTAGCAGATATGAATCAAACTAATATTCAAGTTTATGAGGCTATTAAATCGTATGCATAATAAGGAAAAAAACTAGAAACACAACTTAAATCACTAATCATTGAATTGAATCAATAAGGATGGAAGAAAACAACGAATAACAATCACGAACAATGTCCTTAGCAGTTTACAATTCCAAAACGAATAAAAAGAATGAAATAAGAAATTCTTAGATCAAACTCTATATGGATTGGCAGATTCTGGCGGGCGGAATATCTTATCAAGGTGAACCACTTTTAGAAAACTCAATTGCACAAACAAGCCAATGATCCTCAAAAAGGGGAGATGCAAAGTAAACTCTTTCAATCAACAAAATCCCAAATCTTGAATACAAAGAAGTCTCAAACCTAGCTAGGGTTCTTGAAGTTTTCTCAAACAAAAGATAATAAAAAATACATCAAATATGGTTTTTATATGTTCAATAACCTAAAAGAAATCAAAACAATTTAAAACTCTAGAAATTATACGTCTGAGCCAGGTCACATCGTGACCAATAAGTGTCACGTCGTGACCATCTAAAATTCTCTCCTCAGGGACACCTTCTGGAACTCAGTATTTTTAGCCTGTCATGTTATGACATACACCCCGTCACGTCGTAACCAGAAACTTTTTCTCCAACTGTAAAATACTTCTGAAACTCTGTAATTTCACTCTGTCACATCGTGACCTTCTTTCCTTCACATCGTGACCAGCTTCCTTTCAGAAACTATCTTCTTTTCTTGGACTCTCGTGCTCCGCTTTTCATTTTCAACCCATAAACCTGTTTCTCAAAGACATGAAACACATCAAAGCACTAATATAAAAGGGAAATACATAAACACACGGGGGTCACCAAAATAGAGTCAAGTTATATACAATATCATGCAAAAACTAATAAAAACTAACAAAAGAGTAAAATATAGAAAACTGTACAAAACATGAAACAAAACACACAAAAACCAACACGAATATAAGGTCTAAAATAAACTTATCAGTGGCCAAAAGATTGCCGGTTGATCTAAGTAGAAGAAGAAGCATTCAACTTTGTAAATCCAGTAGAGGCTATAGAAATCAAGATTGGAAGAGAGAGAGAGAGGGCTACTTAATTAAAGAAGAATATGAGAAAATAGCTTCTTGCGATCCACCTTTTCTCTACTGATGGTGTTTCACTTTTGAGGTCAGGTGGGATTATTATTTTCTCTGTTGTGTGTTTAGGTAGGAAGAATATGACAAATTACAGACGGTAATACCAAACACACCTTAAATTAAAATTTTCTTTTAATTTACCATATTATCTATAGTTAAATTATATAGTATAGTTCACTTTTGTTGACTTCCCTTTTCCCTTTTGGAAGAATATTAGTCAAAGACAGCGAGTTGACTCCATAATTGATGATTTAAAAGTGGTTGTGAAGTGGAGTGGCAACAGAGAGCAAGCGTGCAACTTTTTAGGTTAGTGCTATGAATGCAAAGGGAAAGCAATGGTTGCTTTCGAAGAGGGCTTGACATCCAAAATTATCCAAATTGTTCTTACATTCACAATATTTTTCTTATAATAATATAACATTATATTTCTAATTTTTACCACTTTCACCTATGTGAAATTAATATGGATTCGGTCGTGGATAAACCAACACATAATTTTGTCAAAATATTTCTCTTTCTATATTTTTTAATAATTTATTTACATTATGTTTTTTGTTATTTATTTATTTTAGTATTATATATAATTTTAAAAACCACTATAATATATAAGCATATATAGATTTAATTTATGGTAACAAATATATATATATATATATATATATATATATATATATATATATATATATATATATATATATATATATATATAACCTATATAAAAATAAATTTAAATATTTGTGTCTATTTATAAATATAAATAAATGTAAAAACTTGAATTATTACACTAATTTACATAATTTTTAGTCAATACAAGTCAGTTTATTATTTATATAGAAAATCTTTATATGGTTTTCAAGTTAAATAATTTCATAAATTTTGTATATTTATCAAATGCAACAAGAAATAAGATTTTTTATGGTAATATTATTGCTTTATCTAATTATTAAATTATATAAGGTAACAACATGTCAAAATCATATATTATTGTTACCTTAGTCAATAAAAAAATAAAAAAAGCAATCAAAAGAAAAAATTTAAAAAAAACAAGTTCGTTCCGATTGATGTTTGAAATCAAATTTCTTGTTCAGATATTAAAAAAAGAAAGATAAAGCAATGATTTATAGAAACAACGTTTAAACTATTTTTGCCCTAAGCTATCTATGATGTAGTGAATGTTCAATTATTTGATGTTGCTTTCGGGTCTTTTGTATGTTTTATTTCATGTTTATGTATGATTTTTGGTTTTCTGTAGTTTGTTATTGTTTTATTATTTTTCTCTGTATTTTGTTAGTTTTAGTTGTGTTTTTTTGGGTTTTCATGTTGTAAGTATAGTTTGGTCTGATACCTTGGTGCTGTTATGCATTTTTTGTTTCATCTGGACAGGTATGAGGACTCGGGATGAAAATCGAACATGGGAAACTATAAAAGAGCTTGAAGATTGAAGAGAAGTTGGACATCACGTCGTTTAATAGGGTAGTACACTATACAAGTGAAGAAAAATTAGACAGAGAAGGTATATATTCACGTCCTGATTGGACACGCTTGATTTATAGTGTGATCCATCGTGTAGTTTGTGTTACACGACGTGTCATACTCATTGTAGGAAATTATCATTTTGGTAGTAGACTTATTGGTGTGTCCTTATTAACACATCATGTCATAATCATATTTGGTGATTCTCAACTTAGTAAAGGAGTGGTACATCACCGTGTTCGGTGGAACATGACGTGTCAAGAGGATGAACTTACGATTCATCAGAATTTTATTATTTTTAAGACTCTAAACTTAACCTACCTATTTATATCCCATTTTGGGGATTTTGTTAGGATCTTTATTTTGGTTTTTGCTTTGAACCCTAGACTCGTAACAGAGTTTCCTCTTTAAAGATTTGTATTGATTTTGGGTGATTTTAGATTAAGTTTTTCTGTAGAATCATCCCCTTTGAAGGCTATTAATCTTACGATTGGACAACATCGATAGAGGTTCACCTTCAGCAATTTGAAACAACCAGAATCTAGTTGAGCAAGCAGGGGCATAAGTTTCACTTTCTTAGTCTTTTGTTTTGGTCAAATAGTTTGAATCTACGATATAAACTTTGTTTGATTGTATTCATTAAGTCATTCTATATCCATTTAATTCATTATGTTTTCTATTATTGAATCTTAACTGTTATATCGCTATTTATTCTTTATCATATGGTTGAATTGGTCTCATAAGATTCTTATTTCACCGAGTTTATATTCGAAGCCTTACTTAGATTGATACCTTAGCAACCTTTGGGTCTGATAAACTTGGGAAGTAATGGGCTCTTATTTTCTATTCTTTAGAGCTAGATCGCCTCTAAATAAGAGAAAATGGCTAGGAAGCATATAAAATCTTGATCCACTAATTCATATCACTTGATAAACATAATTAGGGTTTAATAGTTAACTCAATTTCAGTGATTTAATTTATTTTATAGAATTATCCCCCTTAATAATGTTAAACCGGATTAACTACTAATTGACCATGACTTCATTATGAAATGGCTAGAGATTGATCATTAGGATAGTTTAGAGTATATTAGATTTAGTATTAGTTAATAACATTTTAATTAAAGTTTTGCCTAAGACACGCAAGAAATCCTAGTAGTTTAATATTGAAATATAATTTTCCTTGTGGGATTGATACTTGGACTAAACTAGAATTGTTACTTATCAACGATAGGTACACTGACTTAGTTACACGGTGTTACTTGAGTTAGTCATTACTCGGGTAACTGTACACCAAGTTTTTAGCACAATTGTTGGGGAGAATTACTTTATGCGCTATTAAATCTAGGGTTAATTGTTTATTTAGGCAATATTTAGATGTGTATGCACTTACAATTTTGTGATTAGTAGCTGTACTATTTGCATATGTATGTATGTATGTTTAGCTTTGTGAATATTAGAAGTTATGAATATTGGTAGTTGTGAATAGCAGCTATAATTTTTTGTGTATATTTTTATTATTTATTTTGTTTTGTTTGTGTGTTCCTAGCTGATGCAAACTCGTTCCAATAGTCTTGAAGTTTACTATTTGATTCTAAAATTGAACATTCTTGTCATAGGAATAAAAAATAATGAGTTGCATAGATGGATAGAGAATTACAATTGTAGCATAAAGCGGAGGAAAGGAGAGCTAAAGATGAAGCTAGACAAGATAGGAACCGTCTTGTACAAGCTGATAGGGATCAGAGATCTGAAGGAGATCGAGACTATATAGTTATGACTGATATGATGGCTCCCCATAGACCCTAAAACTGAGCTAGAGTGATTCTTCCTCCCTTTACTGCAAATAATTTTAAGATCAAGTCGAGCATAATACACTTGATCCAGTCAAATAGGTGATTCAGTGGGGGAGTCACTGATAATCCTAACGATCACTTGGATAAATTTTAATAGTGACGAATACAGTACGAAATAGTGGAGTGCCTCAAGATGTGGTACGCCTGAAGTTGGTCCCATTTTCTTTATGTGGGGTGCAATGGAATGGTACCGTTCCTTGAGGGTTGGTTCAGTTACATCATAGGACCAGTTGGAGGAGTAGTTCTTAGCTTAGTACTTTCCACCATCCAAGATGATGCAACTAAATAATGAGATTATAGGGTTTTGGCTATTTGGGACCGAAAATTTGAACGAAGCCTGGTTGAGATTTCAAAGGCTATTGAGAAACTGCTCGCACCATGACTTACCCATATTTTCACAAGTAAGTACATTCTATCACGATTTGACACCTGCTAATCGTGATGTTGTTAATTCTTCTACGGGTGGTGGTTTATTTAAGAAGACAACAGTGCAAGCAAAAGATCTCATTGAGATCCAGGTTACAGATTTAGGATGCCAAGATGCAGCTATAGATAATGTAAATAAGAAGCTAGACTTATTGATGGCTCAGATGAGCTTAAACATGCTATAGTACCAATCGATGTTATGTATATCTTATGGAGGAGACCATCCGAGGAAATAGTGTAGTGCAGGAAACCATTTTGCTCAATTGACAGAGAATGAAAGTTATGTGGACGGTAACCAAAGGTACCATAATTCTTACCTTAGACTTATAATAATAATCAGAATTATGGAAGAAGGTTTCAACACCCACATATGCCATATAGTAACAATCAGAATGTGTTAAAACCTCCATCCAACTTCATTTATGAGCATAAGGATCAAGGGTTAAGTGAGAGCCTAGTTGACCCTACTTACCTACCTCCGTAACAAGCCTCCCATTCGAAATAGGATAAGGAAGTTTTGTCCCTATTGGAGGGTATCTCATTTGGCCTTACTGATAATAAGGGTTACTATAGAGAATTGGGAAAGCAAGTCACCTAATTAAGTAGGGAAAGGCTGGAGTGTCCTCTCGGTAGTTTTCCAAGCAATACGGAGTAAAATCTAAAAGGACACCAAAGGGAGGCTCAGCTTTAAGGAAGCATTAGACAGAGAAAGTTGAGCTATTCTAAATATAAACACAGTGCAAGGTACCCTATATCTCTGTATATTAATTTTTCTTTTAGCATATATTTTTGTTGTATTTTATATTTGTGTGTGTTTGTTTCATAGTGGTACAGGTGAGAATCCATCAAGTACAAAATCGGACAGTAGAAGTAAAGAGAATTACAGTGATTCATCGTGTTACCTCAAGTTTAAATAAAAAAATTCCAATAAAAACTGGGTAACACTCTGAGTCATGGTAGATAGGAGAATGTGTCCTGATTCTGGAAAATAAAAATTTTTAGTGTGACATGTCATGTCACTTTGGACACGATAATGTGTTATTGCACTCAATTTTCGCTTTTCAAAAACCCTAAATCTCATCTTTCTTTTCTTCTCCTCACAACATCTCTCTTCTTCTCTCAATTTTCTTTTTCTTCTCAAATTTCTTCTTCAATCTTCCACTATAGTGAGAACAAAAATCACGGGTAAGAAATCCCATTCCAACCCATGAGCAGAAGCCTGGGTAACGGTGGACCTGAAGGCACCCTCACCTCAAATGGAACTTCTAACTCCGATTTCTCGTAAGGTCCATTATCCATTCCTATTAAATTCAGCAGATGAAAGTAAGCGCTATAATTCTTTATTTCCATTAGAAATTTGACCTTTCTGCACTATCCATTATACACAACTTGATGCATTAGGTATGAATGAGATGTTTATTGCTAAACTTAGAGAAATAAGTTGGTTTAGTTTTTACTATATTGCCAATAACACCTTCAATGATTTGACCCCTGAATTTTATACTACACTAACCTCAGTAGTCGATAAAACCACTTTGAAACAATCTTACATTTTTACCTATTTGGATTTGTGCATACATTAGGCACGGAATTGCTAGGTAGAAAATAATTATTAAGGGAGGTATATATACATGGCCGGAGGGAGAGAGCCCTCAAAAATTCTAGACCGAGTATGGATGGGGAGCGTCTAACTTGAGAAACCTTAGAACTTAGGACTTTAAGACTCCTCTCTTATTTTTATTGCATAAGTATATTTGTTTCAATTTTAGGGAAAACACAAGGCAAATAAAATCAATGAGACAGAGGTACTCATTTTATATCATGCTACCCTAGGAAATATAATAAAAATAGGGTCTTATTTAATTGATATTTTTCACCAATCAACCAGGAAGAAACAAAAGAGAGACTTAGCTTCAGTCACATTATCACTAAAATTGCTTAATTTTTTCATGGTTTAGATTGCATATCTAACATGTTGCTTATCAAGCATAAAGCCATATCTCATTCTATATTACAATTTATAGACAGGTCTGGAGTAGTAGCAGAGGCTGGTACTTCCCAAGGGAGGGGAAAAAGCCAATGAAGATTGATGAGGAAGATGTTGAGGAGGGAAGAGAAGCAGAAGGAGCAGAAGGAGATAAGGAAGATAAGGAGGAGGACAGAGATTCCTTACTCTAGAGCTTTATGTACCGCACGGAGGGCAAGATGGATACCCTGATGGAGCATGTGGAGGGCCTCATAGTAAGCCAAGCAGTGGAAGCAACGAACTGATTCGTGGTAGCAGCAAACTGACCAGCGCCTCGATCCTCTTGAGGATTTCACTAGGTCCTTCGGTTACTGAGAGGTACCCCTTCTTTCCCATTACCTCATTGTTTTTACTTCCATTGCACTTTTGAGTAAGTGCAATTTAAGTGTGGAGAGGAAGATTTCTCACCTTATTTTTATTTTGTTTCATTTTTGTTTTGTTTCAGTTTTGTTTTCACTATTTTTCTTTGTTTTGTTTTTCATCACTTTGTTTGATTTGAATTTATTTTGATTGTTTTGCTTTCTTGTGATTATTTTTTATTTTGTTGGGTTTTGAATGATTTTTTTTATCTTTTGATTATGTTGAATCGCCTGTTGATTTAAAATTGTACATAGTTACCCCCATAGCTAAGTTTATGTGCTTAGCCTTTCTAATAAATAACTTGAAATTATGGAATTTTGATGTTGGTTAGTAGCTTATTCGCATTTGTTTTTTTCATTCTTTAGTTTTGCAAACATTAGTTGAAAATGACATTTTAGATTGCATTAACTAATTTAATCATCTACCCATATTTACAAGTTTGAACTTTGATTATAACTATGAACATTGGTTGAGTCATACAACTAAGAACACTAAATAAGGTTTTGAGTTAAAGAACCATTTCTCATTGGTTCTATTTTTTGGTGAGGGCTAATCATGCATGGTACATAAGATCATTGAACTCGGTGTTATTCTGCACTTGGCATTATGAGATTAATATGTGAAGACCCATAGGATTAACTCATTAACTTAAATACCCTAACCTTATAATCTAATTTACCCATAGAACACCCTCGTTGAGCTTGAAACCATTTTTTCTTGAGTAAGCCTCATTACAAGGCGAATGTCTTATAGTTACAAGCCCAAATCCTTCAGTTTGATTTTTCTCATTACCCCTTCTCTCCAAAATCATTTTTTGAGCTTATTTTTTGGGTCTTTCATATGTTTTATTTTGTGTTTATGTATGAATTTTGGTTTTCTATCGTTTATTATTATTTTGTATTTTTTTTAATGTATTTTGTTAGTTTTAGGTGTGTTTTTAATGGTTCTCATATTGTAAATATAGTTTAGTTTGATACCTTGGTGCCATTATGTATTTTCTATTTGTTTTGGATAGGTATATGGACTCGAGATGAAATTCGGACATGGAAACATATAAAAGAGAATGAAGACTAAAGAGAAGTTGGATAACACGTCGTGTAGCAAAGTAGCACGTCGTGCAAGTCAAGAAAAATTAGGTAGAAAAGATACACGTTCACATGCTGATTGGACACACTAGATTTATAGTGTGACACATTGTGTTATTGGTGTTACATGATGTGTCGTACTCATGGAAAAAAGTTCTCAATTTGGTAGTAGACTTACACGTTAGTGTGTCGTTATTAACACATCTTGTATTGATTATATTTGGCGATTCTAAACTTGGCAAAGGAATGACACACCGACGTGTCAGTGGAACACGATGTGTCATAAGGCTGAACTTACAATTCATCATAATTTTACTATTTATAGGACTCAAAACTTAACCTGTGTATTTATATCTCGTTTTGGGGATTTTATGAGGATACTTCTTTTGGATTTTTCTTTAAACCGTAGACTTGTAATAGAGTTCATTCTTTAAAGATTTGTATTGATTTTAGGCTATATTTTTCTTTAGAATCTTCCCCTTTGAAGGTTGTCAATCTTACGATTAGACATAACCGATAGAGGTTCACCTTCAGTAATTTCAGACACCTAGAATTTGGTTGATCAAGCAAGGGAATAAGTTTTACTTTCTTATTCTTTTGTTTTGGTTAACTAGTTTGAATCTGCAATATAGACTTCATTTGATTGTATTCATTAACTCGTTCTATAACTATTTAATCCATTAAGTTTTTTATTCATGAATCTTGATTATTATTATTTTACTATTTATGCTTTATTCTGTGGTTGAATTGGTCTTATAAGATTCTTATTTCATCGAGTTCATTCGAAGCCTTACTTAGATTGACACCTAAACAACCTTTGGGTATAACAAACCCAGGAACCAATGGGCTCTTATTTAATTTTCTCTAGAGCTCGACTGCTTCTAAATAAGGAAAACAACTAGTAAGCATACATAATCTAGATTCGCTAATTCATATAACTTGATAAGCATAATTAAGGTTTAATTATTTACTCAATTTCAGTGATTTAACTGGTTTTATAGAATCATCCCTGTTAATATTCATAGACCAGATTAACTTCTGATTGACCCCATCTTCATTACAAAGTGGACGCACATTAATCATTAAGATAGCTTAGAGTAGATTAGATTTAGTTTCAGTTAATATACATTTTAATTAAAGTTTTCTTGCCTAAGACAAGCAAGAAATCCTAGCAGTTTAATATTGCAGTATAATTTTTCTTATAGGATTGATACCTGAACTAAACAAGAATTATTACTTATCAATGATAGGTACACTGCCTTAGTTATGTGGCATTACTTGAGTTTATCATTTTCGAGTAATCTTCCACCATTGGGGTTGTCATCAAATATAGGGTAGTAATCCCATTATCCAAATGCCTGGATTTCCCAATCACCAATAATAGGGCAGAATATGAACATGTTTGTTTGGGTTGGATACATTGATCAGCACCGATGTCACTATCACTAAAGATTCCTTATTGGTTATTAAATAGATTTACGGTGAATAGGATATCAAGGAGGAATCCCTCAGGCCATACATTGAGATTATAATGGAGAAGATACTCAAAATCAAGAAATATGAGTTAGGGTACATGCCTCAGGATGAGAATCAAATGGCGGATTCTCTTGCAACATTATCATCTATATGGGAAGGACTGATTTCTAATCTAATGAAACCATTAGTTCTTAAAATGTCAGGGAAGCCTTACTTTGAGAATTGCTCAATTTTGGTAGCAACTGCTGACGACAAGCCTTGGTATTTCGACATCCTACAATTCTTAGAAAAGGTAAAATATCCAAAGAATGCTACATCATCAGAAAAAGCTACTATAAAAATATTAGCATCTCAATTTCGGGGATTCAATGGAAAACTATTAAAATGCACATCAGATGGTGTCTTGCTCAAATGTTTAGCAGAAGCAGATGCCAAGCCTATTATCCAATAGCTGTATTCAAGCTTGTGCGGACCATATATGAATAGAATAGATCTCACCAAGAAGGCAATAAGATTGGGATACTTCTAGTTGACCATGCAACATGATATATATGGAAGTTTAGAAATGTCATAAATGTCAAATCTACGACAGTCTTTAACATCTACCACCAATTGAACTTTAGAACCTTTTTACTCTTCGGCCATTCATAGCATGGGGGATAGATATTATTGGTGAGATTCTCCCTACAGCTTTGAATGGGAACAAATTCATTATAGTAGCAGTCGACTACTTTTCAAAGTGGATCAAAGTCGAATCTTACACCAAAATTATTGCCAATATATTAGCAAAGTTCATAGAAAGGAATATATTTGCCAGGTATGGGATGCCACATCATATGGTAACTGATAATGGAGTTCAGTTCCAAGAAGCAACGATAGAGTTATTAGTAGAATATGGGATTGAACATAACAGATTGTCTTCTTACAGACCACAAGGGAATGGGGCTGTTGAGGCTGCTAACAAAATGATAAAGAACATTCTGAGCAAAGTTGTTTCAACCTATAAGGACTAGGCTGACAAATTACCATTAGCTTTATGGGGATATTAGATAAGTGTCAAAACATCAACTGGAGAAACCCAATATAGTATATTCTAAGGAGTGGTGGTAGTGTTTCCAATCAAAATTCAAGTGAAATCACTAATGGTTGCATTGGAAGCCAGATTACTGGAAATTGAATGGATCAATCCAGGTACAAAAAAATTAACCAAGTTGATAAGACTCGACTTAATGCACTGTATCATCTATAGATGTATCAACAGAGGATGGCCAGGGTATACAACAAGAAGCTCAAGAACTAAAAATAGTAATTGAAACATGGGGATTTGGTGTTAAAGTAGCTGAGGCAAGTACACACTGATATTTGTGGGAAACTCAAGCCTAAGTGGGAAGGCCCATTAATGTTCAAGAAGGTACTATCGAAAGTTGATGTGAAAATTATGGATCTGGATGGAAATAAATTTTCTAACCCCATAAATAAGGACTTCTTGAAACGATACCTTCTATAAAAAAGGCTAAGTCAAAAACTAAAATGGCATCTTAGGTAAAGGTGAGGTGAGTGAGCGTATTTAAAAATCGAAAAGGACATTTCACGATAGGGTATCAGCCGATATAACATGTAATATTTTCCTCTATGAATGTTTAGATCACTTTCATTAATGAAATGTTGGTTTCTTGAAGCATTATCTATTGCCATAATTAATGAGTGAGATTCATCTTGAAATGATCATGTGTTTAAGCTTGCATTAAAGGCTTTAAAATACATTGGTTTCAATAAAAAAAATATGGTTATTTTCTCTTATTTATGGTTAATTGCATACTAAAAAAAAATAAAATAAAAAATTTCTGCTAAGTTGAAAACCTGTCAGGTCGGCTTAGGTAAAAATTAGGGAACTCTGGGCTGGAAACTCAAAAAGGGCAGTTCATGCAAAAATTAGGGTCTAAATAAAGTATAATGTATAAATACATGTGCGACCATGTCTTAAGACTGCACATCCATATCTTCAGACCGAGCGACTATTGCTTAAGGCCAGACGATTATACTGGATAAGAAAAATGCATGTACGATTATTATCACTAGTCAAGGCAGTTGGATTTTTAGTATTTTTGATACATTCTAACATGCATTGAAAAGAATATTTAAAATAACATGTGAGACATTTGTTAACGATCAAAAGGTATATATATACATGGTCCAAAAAAGTAAAGTATCCAGTTTTGTAAAAAATGTATTAATACACAATAAGACCTAGTTTAACTCTATGGTTACCCTCTGAGCCTGAATCTATAGTAGACCCTAAAGAATCCGAATGTGGCCCTCTCAGCTGCATTCCCAAACTCTGTTGTAGCCTCATCATCTCGGCATCCCTCTCCTAGACTGATGTCTCCAATGCCTAAATCTGCCTAATATGACATTTTCGCTCCTACCTTAGCGTCCTGATCTCCTCCTATAAATCAAGATAGACAAATATTAGATTGTACAATCATGCATACAAGCATACATTCATACATACATTTCATATCTAACTTTAGAAGTTTGGGAAAATGTAAGAAAGTAAAAAAAATAGAGAAAACAGAACAAAGAAGCAGGAAGACTCACCCTCAAAAGACGGTTTGATGTAATCTAGTTTTATGCAAGTGAGCTGGAAGAACGATAAACTTATACCATATATAGAGTATAAGGTGGTCAGAATTAAAAAAGAGAGGTCATAGTTAAGGTACTTACTTATATGGTTGAATCAAACAACCCCAAAGGAAGATAGGTAACATAATATCTTTCAATATGTTTGCTGCAGCTGCGAACATCAGGAGATTATTGAATATAACTGTGTCTTTCGGGATGAGGTGCACCACTCTGCCATTACATTTTTCCTAAATATAGTAGGATGATATCAGCAAGGGATGGTCTAACCAGGCTCTAATGTATGAGATGATGTAATTCTAAAGGTTTGTTCTTCCTTAGAGCAAGAATATATTCTAACCGTCATATTTGTTGTGGTGCAAAAGAGATAATGTCATATCAAGGAAATCGAGCCTCTTCTAGTGATTAAGTATAGCATTCAAGATGTCACATTTTACTAATGAACATTTCAATCATTGTTGGCGGCATCTGACGATATGTTTTTGTATATTTATCTTGCTTTAATCTAATATGATTTTGAAGTATTAAAGATCTAAACAAAAGGGTCATTATTTAGTCTTCAATAAAAGGAATAAACTCATATACTACAATTACAACACTCACCAAGATAAAGTGGTTTAGAGGTCCTCAGCCTCTCGTACATAATGCGAGCATAATAATTTGATGAAATCTAGGATACCCAATGACTCAATAGAACCCTAAATAAACTCGGTAAAATTGGGAGGCCACGCATCCGTCTCTATCTAGGAACCATGGAAGGTAATAATGATGTCCTTCAGAAGATAACTCATAAGTAAGTAAACTATCTTCACCTAGAAGTGGATACATTATATCTATATGCCTTATTTATGGTCACACAGCTATAAAGGACTGTACAGACATGGATAACTCTTTGGCAAGGGTATTAAAATATCTATACGGCTATAAATAATAGTTGCATGGATTTCATAGTCGTATTGCAGGATGGAAATAGCCGAAGAACATCTAGGCACAATAAGTCGCATGAGTGTATTCATAACTATACTGGTTATAATTATAGTCGTGTGATTAACCTTATATCCGTATGACTATTGTTCCCCAGAATGCAGCCTTTGAGCAACAACCCCAGAAGCCCTCAATTTGTTCTCTTCTGGCCCAATTTTTATATTTTTTAGGTCCTACACTTTTAAAGGGATCCCTAACATACTTCTATGTTCTTATTTTTCCCGAGTAAACACATCAAAATATTGCTTCAATCCTAAACCTAATTTTTCCAAAAAAATTACTCAAAACTCAATAATTTATTAAAAGAGCTTTGGTTTTGAGTTATGTGCCTTGTTTCTTCAGAGATAACTATCACGTTGGTGGTATCTTGAGAGATTTTGTCTAGGTCTCATGTTGAAACGCACGATTTCTCACTGCAAATGAAATTTAATAGAAACCGATAGAAAATCTGGTATTTCTGATGGATTGCGAGGCACTGAATCTGTGGGAAAAGGTTTTTTTATCCCTATATCCTTCCTTTTTCAACATTTTTTATAAGGATTAGGCTAAAAATCATATTTAGTTATTGAGGCTTACGTTGGCCAGAAAAAAGTTGAGGGGTGAATTGGGAGAAATGATTTCTGAAGCCCGATTAAGGGGCTCTAACCCCGAGGATTATATCCGTATAGGTATAAGTATAACCATATAGCTATATTTGAATGCCAAGTGCCATTTTGACCTAAGGGTCACTAATAGCCATGAGTATAAAACTATAATATCCGTAAAACTATACTTATAATCGCACGGTTATAAGCTAATCAACCTGGATATAAAAGTC
The DNA here is from genome assembly GCA_948330635.1 of Euphorbia biselegans. Lineage (NCBI taxonomy): Eukaryota > Viridiplantae > Streptophyta > Magnoliopsida > Malpighiales > Euphorbiaceae > Euphorbia > Euphorbia biselegans. The sequence goes on along the minus strand of CAOJCO010059806.1, from coordinate 13,973 downwards.
AAACAATGCATAAATGACCAATTTCACGCATTTCAATACATGATTTATCAATTTCTTTCCTAGAACGGGAATTCTTGTTTTTGTTTTATAGGGGAAAATCCAAACATGACCAGTCAAAGAAGTTGATCAACTATAGCAGTTCAGGGAAAATTTGACCAAACTGCACCATTAGAGAATGAACACAGTCCAATCTTATCAATTTCACAGTTTTCTATGATCGATCAAAGGGATAAAAAAATTTTATTTCTAGAAATGTTGATTAAATGATAGAAAACTCACCTAGAAAGTTTGAGTAGACTGGACCACCTGAACAAACCTAGTCCAATCTTTTCATAGCTTTTATCATTGACCGAAGGGGCAAATTGTTTTTTCAAAAATGTCGATCGAGTGATAAAAACTCACCCAGTATCCCCAATAGAGTCTCGGTCCCTAAAAGGGCCAAGTACCTTTCCCTAGAGTTTCCTGATATCAAAACTAGTCTTTGTGCATCTATCTTTAAGTTATCAAGGCCTAGAGGGATCGAATAACCCGTTTATCTATTATAACCCCAGAAGTTGGTCTAGCAATCATAACACCTAAAAATCTTTTCTGACTTGATACCCTGATGGATAGGTAGATCTCCACCAAGTCACTAGACATCGGACCCAATCCATTTATGCATGTCTACATATTACCTTAGATCTAGCGAAATTAGGTAATTACATTACTTGCTTTTGGTCCTCAAAATGGTCGTGCATTGCCTCTATTTTTGGATTTCAAACAACAATAGTCTGCTAATCCAAGGTAGATATGTCTCCTCTATTATTTCATCGAACATCTGAATAACATAACTAATTTAGCATACCTTTACTTAGCAATAGTCTAACCATCCCGGGTATCATCCTTTCCCCATTGGAGTCAAAACCCTGATCAGTTCGACAAAACTTGGTACTAAAAATAAGGATAAACCAAGTGTTGCCTCTATTCTTCATGTTCTAAACAACAATATCTTGATATACCGAAGTGGTTTGGCCTCTTTCATTATTTCATCAAGTACTGAATGACATAGCTAGTTTGATACACATCAACCCACTCTAGGATATCCATCCTTCTAATGTATCATCCTTTCCTTATAGGAGTCGAAACGTGGATCACTTCAAAAAAAACTGGGGTCAAACTTTTTCCAAGATTCCTTTATTTTTCACAAATTACAAATATATAGCAAGGTTATTGCTCAATTTGTCTAGGGATATGCATAATCCTTGATATTATTATTTCTCCCAAAGTTTCAAATCCTGAAATATATTCGACAACTCTTGGGTCAAAAGCTATCCAAGATTCCATCATTTTTATGAGCTATAAATATATATCAAGGTCATAGTTTATCCTATCTAGGGATATAAATCCCCTGACACCATCGATTCTTTTCGGGTGTCGGATCCAGATACAAATTTGGCACACCACTTCATTATCACATTTGCATCATGTTGTTATCATTGATTTAAAGGGAAAATTTTTTTTTCCAAAATAATCGATTAAGTGATAAAAGCATCACACCATTATAATTATTCTTACAAGAAAGACGAGTCTAGGGGCAAAAATCCCAGGAAATTATTATTTAACAAACCTCATGAATTTTAGATAACTTTTATCCTAGTAACCTCGGAATCTTCGAAAGACTTCATATTCGCGACACCAATGAATTCAAATAGTTTATGTCCAAGCACACCTCTAGATCTATAGCAATTTACATCAAATCTACCTCTGGATTAGAGCAGTTCACATCTATGAAATTTTTGAGTCTTCAAAGGATTCACGTCCAAGCTAGCACAAAGTTTATAAAATTCACTCCTAACAAGCAAGAAGTTCACCAGCAGATCAAGCTGTGAAAACTTGGTATTTAGGTAAGTATCCCTCATGCTCTCTATGGTGTTCCTATATTCATCCACTAAATCTAGCCACACGAGGGGTAGTATATGAGTACAAGATATTCTCGAGTCTATGATGAATCAGCAATCACTAACCCATTATGCTATAAGTGCAATTTTTCTAGTTTGACTAAGTGAGAATTCCAAGAAATTCCAAGTTAAATAGTCAAATATTGAAAACTAAAAAAGTCAAAATTCAACTGCCCGGTTATAAATTATAATCGCATGGCTATACGTTTTAGCCGTATGAATACAGTTGCCATTTGGCTCGGTTAAAAGATTTCACAATGGCCTTGATAAATTTATAACCGCATAGCTATAAATTTTAGTCGTACGGTTAAACTTTATATTCATCCTGGTCTAAAGAGTTTAATTTCTGCATGTTTGTGACTGTAGCCTCACAGCTATAGTTATAACCATACAATTATAAAATACAAACAAAATCTGTAATTAAATGCTTAATGAGATTTTTAAGGAAGGAGATCTATTCCATTTAGGACTCTTTTAACCTAAGTATAAAAAGAGATTTTTGATAGAATAGAAGGAGGAGGAACATATTTTGAGAGCTAATTTTTCAAGGAGAATGACACTTTGAGAGAGAGGAAGGATTTTCACAGAGAAAACATAAAGATCATTCTTCTTCTTTTCTTTTCAAAATATTTTCTGAGGAACTAAAACTAAGTTAATTAGGTTTTTATTCTTCAAATATTATATTTCTGGGATTAGAAAACATATTCACTAGATATTATTAATCACAAACAAATAAGAGTTTCATTTAAATTACTTTCCATCTATAAAGTTAATCTAAATCTAGACTCTATTTTCTGGATTTTGATTTAAATACTTTGAAAATTAGATTTCAAGTGGACTTAGATCAGAAACCAAATCAAACAAAACCTTATTTGGATTTGAAGAATAACTACGACTACTATTCCTTAGATCTTCCCACGTCAAAGAAAGAGGATTCACTACATCTAAGGTAATCTGAGGCCTCTTAAATCTCGTTATCTTGTTTCATTGAGTCTTGATTGATTTTTTTTATTATTGTTATGCATTTTATTTGATTCTGTAACATTTGTTTTATCATATTAAGGTTATACAGTCATTGTTCGGGCTGTACGACTATACGTACGGATATAATCTATAGTTGGGCTGAAGGTTGATGGTAATTGTATAGCTGGAGTACCGAAATTAATGGATCCGGATAATCATATACACATGGTAGATTATAGCCACTCGGCTATAACAATACTTGTATGGATATAATATATAGTTGGGTAGCCATAAACCGGTATAGCGATCCAGATTTGATCTGGTATTCTATATTTAATCTGTCTCGGTCATTTAAAAGTGTTTTTAGTGATATTGACATTTTGATCCGGCCTAAAATAGTGTCCCAAATATATTTATATCTAGTCGGCTATACTTAGAGTTGTATGACCTTTTCAGACCAGATTAGGATATCTATATTGATATAATATGTACCGAATCACAAATATCCTCCCAACTATAAATTTATATCCGTGAAATCTAAATATAGTTATATGAATATTTGTGACTGAAAAAATGTTTGTATTTATATTTTTATGCATTTTGACCTAGATTTTATTTTTCTGTGAATACGCTTATTGTTAGATTTCAGTTGCTCATACACAAAGCAGAAATAAAATAAACACGACTCGTAACCCATCGAATCCATGTTCATCATTCAATCGTAGAGATAAGGATAGATAAATACCTGGTTTTGAATCCTTTCTTGTGTGATTTTAGATCACAGAGGTGCTGCCTCTGATAATACGACCACCATCTATCTGTATCCACACTCGAATGGGATTTTGTAGAATGCTAGTTCTCCAAGTTTTCTCACTTTAGAAAAACAAAAAAAATGTGTTGTAATTGTTTTCTATCTCTTGATTATACCATATATGCGAATTTTTTTATCTAATAAAAAAATAATATTCAGAAATCCTAATATGATATAACTCTATTATACCATATCATTTTGAATCATATAAGGATAATAAATTAATTTTGAAATTCGGTTTCCTTATTATATAAGGATAATTAATTTATTTCTTTAATCAAATCCTATCAAATAAGGAAGGAAATCTCGAAATTAATTTAACTAACTTATTGATTTAATTAACTAATTAAGTTTAATTAATTAATTAATTTAGACAGAAAAAGACAATTACCATTTTACCCATTCTATTGTATGACCCTATAGATTCAATTAACATTGACAGTGGGTTCAAAACTATTTTTGGCCTACAAATCATAATTGGTCTCTAACAAGACATTATAACTTCCCAAGTTAATTGAAAAGCTAATGATCCTAGCAACCTTAATATATTATGTGTCATAATCCTTTTACCACATGATATTGTGATTGAATATAAGACATGGACCAAGTCAATCTTATATCATTAAATCATTTGATAACTCTATTCATAATTAGACTGACAAAACAAATAACATTGATCTCTATCAATTCATTTGAGCACAGCCTTGCATTTCTCAGTCTTAATTATCGAGGGGCTCAATGATATCTCTCTTGAGTAAGAGGGACAAATTCCATCTTGATCACTCATATCTCACTACATGATTCTTATCATGTCCAATCATAATCTTTATGATCATCCGGTTAAAGGTAACATTTGATTATATCAAAACACGATATTTATCATGTTGAGAACTATGGTGATCTCATGTTAGAGAATTTAATAACACAAATATTAGAGATGTGCTTATAACTTTGATCCATGAAGTAATCTCTGAGCGGATCAATCCAATATTTTTTCTAAACAAATACATATAAACTTGATATGTATCTCGTAATCATATTCATCTAATGAGTATCTATCAAAACTTCATATTAATCTTAATTTCATTGTTATTCCCATGACAATGACTGATTATGGATATTTAGAATAATAAGTGATTATCATTCAAGGATATCACTATATATAACAAACATGCAAAACTATATAGTAACAACATCAATTAATATAAAATGTTATGTCCATAGGATATGCCTAGGGCACTATTACTAACACTTATATGTTACAAAATCGAGCCAAGAAGCCAGTTTAGGACCGCTGAATCAAAACCACAAAGGAAACCCCACATTTCTGAATATTTTACCTACTTTCATGCATATGAAAATAATTAAAATATGAGCCAAATAATTTAAAGAGAAAATAGATTTTCTAGTCCCATCAAGGCAGGATGGAGGGCGAGATTTAGGGACTGAAATTGAGGAATTTGGGACTGAAGTTGAGATTTGGAAGAGCAGATATCTAAGGAAAAGAAGAGAAGATTTGGGTGATTGACAATACAAGTAAAAGAGGCATGGGTCTACATTACAGAGGAAAGAAGAGATGAATTTCATTTAAAAGAGCAGGCCGCTTTCGGTGAGTAAGGAGGAAAAATCAGATAAAAAATAGATATGGAAAGACTTAATTTCGAAAAAGAGGCTGCCAACTTTATGAAAAAAAATGAATAAAAAGGCAGCAAGAATTTGAAAGAAAGGGAGAAATCGTGGGCTGCCGAAAGAGACAAGAGAAATTAGAGAAAAGGAATTCAGGGAGTTCCATCGAAAAATAAGAAAGCGCAAAAAATCAATTGAGAGGAAAAATTGAAATTGCAAATATTCAAAGAGAAAAATTCAATTTAAGAGCAGTGGATTGATGGATTATAAAAAAGGAATAGAGAGAAAGAAAAATGAAATTGATGGAGCTGTGGGTTTCGATAAAACTGAGGGAGACCGCCGGTGATCAGAGCCGACCTTGCACGCAGCAATACCGGTGATCTGAGGCTGGAAGCAGTAACTGGAATTCACCGAAGAGAAGGTAAAATCGATAACTCATGCTTCGAAGTGTTTGAATCAATTGTTGAATCGTATTTTCTTTCTCTATGTTCTTCCTATTGCTTTGATTGTCATCTCTCTGTGTTGATTTTGGTTTTGATGTTTTGTGATGATTTTAATTTTCTATGTTGGTTTGGCTTTGATTTCATGTGTTGATTTCTTTGAGTTGTTTGATTTCCATTTTCCTTGAACTGTTAAAAAAATCTTTTGTATAATCCCAAAAGTGTTTTTATATTAGATTTGCAGTTTGCTATTTTCTTTATCAATTTTGCTATTGACAGCATATTGGATTCCATTTCCTGTTTATTTTGTTCTCAAGTTTTCTTATTTTAGGTTCATGTGTTCTGTTTGTTCCCCACTTTCGATTTGTATAGTCGTTTGAATTTGATCCGCTTCAGGTGTATCGATCCGTTATATCAGTCAATATTAATATATTCAAAATTAAATACTATAGAGTTCCAAGATTACCTTAATTTTACCTTCACCGGAGTTTTTGGACGAATGTTGGCCTTAAACCCTTTCCTCAGTACAATGGCACTTTGCTCCAGTCCCACACTCAACAGTCCCTCAGTATCGTCAAGGGTTTCTTAGATCTCTATTTTATTTAATTAAAAATATATCGATTTGTATAGTCGTTTGAATTTGATCCGCTTCAGGTGTATCGATCCGTTATATCAGTCAATATTTTCTAGCTGTTTGGTTCCCTGATTTGCAAAACAGTCTATACTATGCTAATATTATTGTTATGTTTGATTTGGTTTTCCATTGAGTTTAAAACTGTCTGTTATTCGTGGATGCCACTCTTAGAATTTGATCTTCAATATCTGTTTATTCATGATGACTGTTTATGGTCAAAACCGGTCTTGTTAAATTTGTCTATTGCTTCATTTTCTTATGTGCGTCGTCAAAGTTGTTCTATTTTTAATTTGCACTTTCAGTTGCCGTATTATTTGTATGTCTTCGTTATCCTTAAAAAAATGTTTTAAGCTCAGTCTTTCAGTTTTAGTATTTTTTTATTGGATGTCTTGTCTGTCAATTCATGCTTCTGTTTTATTATTTTACTGTGTTTTAATTCAAAAATAAATCGGTCTGGTCTAATTATTTTACTGCGTGTACTCCGTGTTCTGTTTCAATTTACAAGAAATCTCTGTTTTAAACCGTTCAAATTACTGCATTCTGTTGATAACCTGTTCTGTCTGTTGAACGGTTTGTTTTCAAAAGTTAATCTAATTGACGGTACAGCACACCGTCTCCTGTCTTATCACGATTAAAGAGAGTCGAATTACATCCTCAAGCAATTCAACTATCTTTCTGTTTTAAAATAGTTCTGTCAAAATTTTCTGTCTGAGCTTCTCTAAAATTGGGAATAAATCCACAGCCTTTAAAGGTCAAATCTGAGACCTAGTAAATCTCTGCATCAGTTTTTCTTTATTTTAATTCATAATTGTCATATGTGTGTTTGATTGGTCTAGATTTCAATTTCTGTAAATCACATATGCATCTAGAAAATCGTACCAGAAAGTCAGTATTAGGGCTGCTAAAACAGTTCAATGAAGGAAATCCTTCGAGTTTTTGGATAATTTACCCGCCAAAATTGTATGTTTAAAATGAATTAAAACTGAGCCAATTGTTTTCAAAACAATATTAGCAGAGCACTGCGTAATATAGAAAAATCTGTTTTCGGGTCCGGCCTGGGTCTACCAGTCGGCCTAAACCGGTTTGATTCAATCAGTCGGATCGAACTAGCTGGCCTCTAAATGCATGATCTCGAGCTACCGTTTCTTCCCGATTCTCAAAAATGTGAGTCTGTCTGTTTGAGTCCAATGTGTATATATATTTTATCTGTACTAACATCTTCTTTGCAGCTTAGATGTATGTATAGGATAAATGTATGCTAGGATCTACTGCTTTCTTAGAAAATCTGTATTCGTAGGTGGTGTGCACACAGTTGTATAATTATCTTAATTTCCGTATTTATTTACCGCTTTCTGCATGTGCGATCACAATAATTCAAAAGTAAAATCAATTTATGTTTTACGAATAAAAATATTTTATTTTTAAAAATATTGTCGATTTTCCTTCAAAAGCCTTTTAGAAAAGGATAAGTAGATATCTTGTCCGAACCCGATCTCTGAATCACGGTTTTGGATTCGACATTTAGGATCCAAGAAATACCGTGATTTAATTTTCAGCAGAGCTTGGAACCGGGTGGCGACTCCAAATATCGTTTTTCAAGAGATTCACGTTTTGAATTTCTTTCCAAAAATGTTTTCTTTTACAAAATTTAAATTTCTTTCCGATCGAAAATCCCAAAGCCCATGTTCGCGCGCATGTCTAATCGTTTAAGGGTTTATTTGATTTTCAATTATTTTCTTTTTTATTTAAAATCTATTTCTCCATTTTACTTCCGAGAGCGCCAAGCCGCTCGCGACGAAAGTGACTCTTTTTGATAAATCAATCAATTCTCATAAGCTCTCGAGAGCTTCAAAAAGCTCGCAACGAGAGTTTTACGTTTTTACAAAAAAAGTCACTGCGCTCACAATGGCGACTCCACTTGGGACGAAAATTCTTTTCAAACTTTTTTCAAAACTTAAAAGTTTTTTAAAGGAATTTTTTACAAGACTTTGAAATACTTTTTCAAAAGACTTCGAAAGAAAATCGACAATCTTTTTTCAAACAAAATATTTTTATTTTGCATATCTTTTTTTTAAATGGACTCTGCACTTTTTATACGCATTGCAGTAGACACACTGTGCACTTCGCCACGCTAGGACCACTATACTTACCCTGGCTCTCTCGAGAAATTGTCGCTTTGTGACTGCAAGCTCACAATGGCACCTATTGGGAAGCCACCGATAGCCTCGTACCTTAATCTTCTCGTTCGAACCTATTTTGGGAGAGAAAGATAGTATATATTGCTATGGGACCCTTATTTGCTATCCGGACTTTGACTTGCTGCATGTAGAAGCCATAGAAATTTTCCTTAGGTTTGCCAAAACACAAAATAAAATGGATTTAGTTTTGACCTTTGCCTTTCCCCGTTAAAGGCAAAGAGACCCCCTCCTAGGAATGGTTAGAGATTTTATACCACGTGGAGATATAAGGTTGGAAATTTATGCTTAGCTTGCTATGTGCCTTTGTTTGTGATTGTGTATTCCATTCACATGCATCCCAATTAAGCATCTTTTTGTGTACCATGCTAACCCACGGTTTGGTGCAGCCACGTGCATTTCTTCTTAGCTCGTGTCTCACAATACACGTCACTGTTATACTTTCACGAGAGTCTGTCATACTCAAACGTCCAGTGTTCTCGTTACACTCTGTCAGATCCCACCCAAGTTGGGTATTACATCCTTCGTGACATTGCTACGTAAGCAATGTGCAATACCATAATTCACCACACATATCAGACTCAAGTTTCAAGTTGTTTAATCTAGACTCAATTTCTGAGTTGTTTAATCTAGACTCAAGTTTCGAGTTGTTTAATATAGACTCAAGTTCTGAGTTGTTTAATCTATACTCAAGTTCTGAGTTGTTTAATCTAGGCTCAAGTTTCGAGTCGTTTAATCTAGACTCAAGTTCCGAGTCAATTAATCCAGGCTCAAGTTTCGAGTCATTCAATCCAAGCTCAAGTTCTGAGTCATTCAATCTAGACTCAAGTTCTGTGTCATTTAATCTAGACTCAAGTTTCGAGTCATTTAATCTAGACTCAAGTCCCGAGTCGTTTAACCTAGACTTAAGTTTCGAGTCGTTCAATCTAGACTCAAGTCTCGAGTCGTTCAATCTGGACTCAAGTTCCGAGTTGTTTAATCTAGACTCAAGTTCTGAGTAGTTTAATCTAGGCTCAAGTTTCGAGTCGTTTAATCTAGACTCAAGTTTTGAGTCGTTCAATCCAGGCTCAAGTTTCGAGTCATTCAATCCAGGCTCAAGTTTCGAGTCATTCAATCTAGACTCAAGTTCTGAGTCGTTTAATCTAGGCTCAAGTTCCAAGTAATTCAATCTAGGCTCAAGTTTCGAGTCATTCAATCTAGACTCAAGTTCTGAGTCGTTTAATCTGGACTCAAGTTCCGAGTAGTTTAATTCAGGCTCAAGTTCCAAGTCATTCAATCCAGGCTCAAGTTTCGAGTCATTCAATCTAGACTTAAGTTCCGAGTTGTTTAATCTAGACTAAAGTTCTGAGTTGTTTAATCTAGACTCAAGTTCCGAGTCGTTTAATCTAGACTCAAGTTTCGAGTTGTTTAATCTAGACTCAAGTTCTGAGTCGTTGAATCCAGACTCAAGTTCTGAGTCGTTGAATCCAGACTCAAGTTCTGAGTCATTCAATCCAGGATCAAGTTCTGAGTCATTCAATATAGACTCAAGTTCTGAGTCGTTCAACCTAGACTCAAGTTCCGAGTCGTTCAATCTAGACTGAAGCCCCAATTCGTTTAATCTAGACTCAAGTTCTAAGTTGTTTAATCTAGACTCAAGTTCTGAGTTGTTTAATCTAGGCTCAAGTTCTGAGTCATTTAATCTAAACCCAAGTCCCGAGTCATCAAATCTAGACTCAAGCCTCGAGTTATCAAATCTAGACTCAAGTCCCGAGTCATCAAATCTAGATTCAAGTCCCGAGTCATCACATCTAGACTTAAGTCCCGAGTCATCATATTGAGACTTAAAGAATCGAGTCCTTTCAATAAATCCAAGGCTCCAGAAATGAGCAGTATTATTATATTGAGACTCAAAGAATCGAGTACTTTTATCAAATTCCAGGCTCCAGAAATGAGCCGTATTATTATATTGAGACTCAAAGAACCGAGTCCTTTCATCAAATTCAAGGCTCCAGAAATGAGCCACATTATTATATTGAGACTCAAAGAACCGAGTCCTTTCATCAAATTCCAGGCTCCAGAAATAAGCCTCATTATTATATTGAGACTCAAAGAACCGAGTCCTTTTATCAAATTCAAGGCTCCAGAAATGAGCCGTATTATTATATTGAGACTCAAGGACCGAGTCCTTTCATCAAACCAAGGCTCCAGAGATGAGCAGCCTTATTACACCAATATTCAAGAACCAAGTGTAGACTATGTTATATAGGATAAGGTTATATATCTCTTATGTGTGATTGACAATCTCTAATGTGTGGGTCAGCACTCTCTGACTGTTAATATGATCAGCATCCTCCGATCAATGCATTTTGAGTCCTAGGTGCCCTCAACTCTGTTAACCTGCACATTCTGCATGTCACAATCATTATCCATCACTGTTTCACATATGTGTCAAATCATGCATATCCTGTCATAATTTAAATACCATTCTGTGCTTTGCATATCATACATCTCCACATGTTACATCTACGACATGACTGCTACAGTGACTATGTTGTGTGCGGTCAGTACTATCTAATCGTGTGATTGGCACTCTCCAATCCAGAATCGAGTCATCTACTAGTGACTGGAGGTTAAATCTCAAATCCCCCTTTTACACTTGTACATACAGCAAGCATTCATACATTCACTAGTAATGTTGTCTGAATATCATTACACTATATTACACGGTTACGCATTATATGTTATACTAATATATTTCCATGGGTGGAGACCCCAGGGGACAGTTCAAGATCAGAGCCAACAATTGGAGAAGGGTCGTAACCAGTAGGGTACTCTTTGAAGCTAGAAATGGATCCTCACCAGGCGAACGTTAATGGGATTGTAGACACACTGAAGAACTACCTGGCATCCCTAGAATTCAACAGTACCTTGAACGAGCTAGTGAAAAATGCCATTGATGGAGCTGTTATAAGAAATACTTTGGAAATGGATGAGATGAAGGCTAAGTGGACCGCACTAGAATTAGAAGTGATGCATCTAAACTATCAACTTAGAGCCAGTCAAACTGTGACCCAATCACCCAAATCACTCGAGAACTCCAACCACAAACTACTTAATTTTTTCCATCCCAATTATCCAAAATGCTCGAGAATTACAACAATAAACTGCCTCAACATTTATCATCCCCATCCTTCACCAGCCAGACTCCTAAGAGAGAGGCATGTAAGAAGCCTTTGTTGGCGACCGACAGAGGTTCCGAAAAACAAATTGGCGCAGCGGAAGCCTTTTTAAATTTTTCAGAGCCGATCCCCAGGAGACTGTTTGGCCAATTCTGTGAGATTTAATTCCTAACCTACTAAATTGAATCATTAGGGTTCCTGAAACAAAAGAGGGATTTAGGCTTACCTCTTGTAAAGAAACCGCTGGATCTCTTTCAATCCAACCACAGAGTAATGCGTAGAATACTCTAGGCTTGTGAATCCATGCTAGCGGGTCTTTATCTGATCGACGGAATGATGCGGAGCTGAGCCGGAAGACCAGAAGCATTTTTCTCTCTTCCTCTCTCACTTTTTCGAAAAAGCTAATGTGTGATTAGGGTTTTTCTGCTCCATAATTATGCTTATATATGGATAGCTAAAACCCTAATTAGACTGGGCTTGAAAAACGCAGACTGCATGTTTCTTTGGTCCAATTATTTTGATCGGTCCAATTAAAAATTCACCGAACCAAAATAAATATTCCGTATCAATTTAAATTAAATCCATAACTAAAATTTAATTATTCAATTTCACCGAATTGGTAAATTGATCAATTAATTTAAATTATGAATTTATTTAATTAAAATATGTAAATTACATAATTGAATTTATACAAAATTCAATTAATTCTAATTGCACATATAACTAAATAAATACTATTCATAATAAATTAATTTAATTAAAATTATATGTAATTTATTTAATTAAATTATTCAACATGTGTAATTTAATTAATTATCAATTAATTTAATTACCACATTTGAATCTACTAATTAAATAATTTGAATTTAATTTTCTATTAATTAAATTAAATATGATTTCTGCAATCCATATTTATTTAATTAATATTGATCAGGCTAAATAGACTAAACTATTCACAGCCAGTATTTCTTTGCACAAGATCCTTGTGGGACTGTCTTTATGTTGGCAGTAGAACTGAATCCTACAGACTATTAGTGGGTTCTAGAAAACGCACAATAGCTTCCAATTAAGACAGCTAGCAGTATCTCAAATAGAGATTAACCGTTCCGGTAGCTGTAACTTGTATTATTCCTTGCCAGCTGATACCTGAGTGTTTATAGTAAGGGGCATGGCTCGGTCATTCCACACAACTATCACTTTCTTGGTCTAGAATGGATTGTCGAAACGAATGAGCTTCCAACTCATTCGAGTGTGGCCACACGCTCACAATCCCATTCCACCAAGTGGCTGGTGATATCATCTCAGTGGGTGCTGAGTGGCAATCCCTTCGACTCATTATCAACATGCACATGTTCACTGGTCCACCCAATCGTACCCGTATTTGGATCCTATTACAGACCCGTCAGGTATACGTCAAAGCGTATGGGATTCCATGCTTATGTTATAATGATCTCATTTCTAAGTCCTACCCAAGAAACACAGCGATAATGACTTCACCATGTAGTGTTTCTTGTGTGGATCTAACCAGTCCCATATGGGGTCCACATCTACCTGCATCCTTGATTGCCTCACAATCAACTGATGCACAGGTTTATCGTTCTACTCATTTCTATGACCTAGAACAAACCTGGGATCTCTTATTTATGATATATAATTATTGGATTCTCCATTCATTACTATAGCACAAGATAGAGAATAAATGGATTGATGCCTTTATTCCATAACACTTAATGTATATAGCATAAATAATATTTCAACCGTAAAATATACAAAAGAATTAATGCCTACGAACTAGGGCACACCAACAATCTCCCACTTCCACTAGGCCAAGTAGGCATGTCCCTTAGTCCTATAGATCTCGTACTACCTTGGAGTTGCAAACGGGTAGCGCCTTGGTTTACAGATCAGTGACATTATTCTTCGTGTCAACCCTCTCTAATAAATCATCTCGATCTTTGATTTCTCAAATCAGGTGAAAAACTTTCTGAGTATGTATTTGGATTACTAGAGTGACAGGGGTTCCTTGTTGTGCGTTGACCCCTTTAATGTCACAAAATACCATTACTGGGTCTAGGATGGAGGGGACCATTCCTAACTTTGTAATGTATTTCTAATTCAAACGACAACCCTAACAGCATATCATACTGCTCCAATACTCGAGCTCTGTAGTAGTATCTGTTTTAATGGACTGCTATGAGGCTCTCAA